>OZ038491.1:90337394-90394894 GCA_964036315.1 Acanthosepion esculentum
GAACATTAGTTCTGCTGGTGCCATGTTTGATGGTGTTCTCTGGTTAGGCGTGATTCTGTATACTTGTAGGAATTGCTGAAGCGCCTTTTCCGTTGGAACTCCTGGGGCTTTCTTCAGAGCGCGCTTTAACGTATCTACAAATCTTTCTGCGAGTCCATTGGATCTCGGATGATACGGCGGCGTCGTTATGTGGTTAATTTGATATAACTCACAAAATTCCTTAAAATCGTCAGAAGTGAATTGTGTACCATTGTCACTCACAATACACTCTGGCACACCGAACCGTGCAAATAGTTCATGCAAAAAAGTTGTTGTGGTATTGGACGTAGGCTTTTTGCAGCGTAGTACTTCCGGCCATTTTGTAAAGCTATCTACCACTATTAAGTAGTAATAATCTTCTACTGGACCAGCGAAATCAATGTGTCATCTTTCCCACGGATGATCCGTCTTTGGCCATGGTTTGTGTACTATAGGTGGTGCCTTAGCTGCTAACGCACACCCGTTACATCGATGAGCCATGTTTTCGATATCCACATCCATTCCTTTCCAATATACAAAACTTCGCATTAAGCTTTTTGTTCTATTAATCCCCGGATGACCCATATGAAAGTCCCGTAGGATTGTTTTCTGCAACTTTTTTGGTACTACTATTTTCTCACCATTTGCGAAAGGCACGTTACGTTTCTTTTTAAATATAGGCATAGTATTTTCTTTTAATTCAAATTTAGCTTCAAACTTGTTACATCTTCCGAGACCAGGTGTAAAGGTTTCCGTAAACTTTTTCTTTAATTCATCTTTAATGTCCTGTCTTGTTTGCGTATTACTTTCTATTTTTCTGCAGAAAGAGCTTAACGGTTTATCCCACAATTCGAATGTTTCAATAAAATCTGTACCCAACAAGTTTTCTCCATTTCTCAGAATGAAAACTTTTATTTTTTTAACGATCCCATTCAATTTCATTGGAAGTACAACCTCGCCTTCGAAGTTAATTTGCTTTCCAGTTACCGTTCGAGCGAGTTTCGTTGACTTCATTATTGTAGGCCTTTTTAAAATTTTCCATGTTTTATCATTCATTATTGTTAAATCTGACCCTGAATCGAGTTGAAATTTGATATTCTTTTTGAATATATTCAGTCGTCACATATTTCCTCAAATCTCTATCTGATTTGATATTCGAATTTGTTTGTCTAATTCGACTCTTGAATTTTTTCGTTTTACAAGATCCTTTGTGACCATTCTTTTGGCACACGAAACATTTATTTCTATATGGGCAATTTACCTCCCAATGTCTTTCGTTACAACGTCTGCAATTATATGGTGGGACTTTTTTATTTTCGTTGTTTTTATTTTCTTGTCTATTATTAAAATACGCTGAATTTTTTCTCCACGTTTTCTCTAATGGGTACTTTGACTGCTTTTTTATTTTTTTAATATAAGCAATACCAGCTTCTTCGATTTTTTGCGACTCTTTCTTTAACTTTACAGCCCATTAACACTCCTCTGCTAACTTTCGCAGGGTAAGGCCTTGTTCAGATTCGAGTTTAGACAAAACTCTACGTCTTATTTCGGCACTCTTACTGGATACCAGTCCTTGAGCAAAAATTAAGCACTTGAATTCTTCAACCGTAATCTCTGCCAATCTGAAATTGTCACAATGTCTATTCACTATAGATGCATATGTTAAGTAATCCTGATCGTCGGATTTAGAGACATTCATGCATAACCATCGCTTATGCCAAAGCGACATATTTGCTCCAAACAGCTCTTTTAGCAATTTCACTGTTTCCGAGAATTCCAATTCAGTTGTTTTTCTCGGTAGAATAAAATCTACAAATTTGCTATGTTCTGCTGTACCTAGCTTTCTTAGTAATAGACTGACTTTTCTTGAATTCGACCAGTTTTCACAGTCTGTGTAGAAAATATCTTCATATCGTTTAAAGTACGCTTCAAACGTTTTTTCTTCGTCTGGCGCATAGTTGAAAGTTTCCAGCGAATTAAATATGGTGTTATTAGAATATGAAGAATTTCCCTCATTTGCCTGAAAGTTGTTTAATTTCTCCAGTATTAACTTTTGAATTTCCAAAAGTCTTTCTTCTTGTTTTTCTTGATATTTCTGCATCGCTATCAGTTGTTTTTGTTGTCTTTCATCTTGTTTCTCTTGATATTTCTGCATCGCTATCAGTTGTTTTTGTTGTCTTTCATCTTGTTTCTCTTGATATTTATGCTGTGCTAACAGTTGTTCTTGCTGACGTTGTTGACTCAACTGCTGGGATTTTAATAATTCAGATATGACTTTGGATAGTTCATCCATTTTTAGCTGATAGTGTTCATGCAACAAGGAATATACTTTTAATTTGTGTATCCACGAATATCTATAAGCTGACCAAAAAAATCGAAACAAACGTACGACTTTTTAATTTTATGACTTGCTTTTACATTCACGCCCGTGCTAATCAACTTTGGTATTTTTTTTTTTTTTTCGTGAACAGAGAGCGTCGGACTTTTTTTTTTTTTTTCGACTTCTGTTCGCGTATTTCAATGACACGTCTGATTTTCTTATCAGAGGTAATTCGTCACTATATTGTTGAACAAATAATTTAAAAAAAATAATTTTTTAAAGTTTGTTACCTTTCAAAGTCGACACTAAGGCACCATGCATGTGAGTCGGCCAATCTTTCTTTTTAGCGGGTGTCTCGGTGTAGATAATTTTTTAATTTAAAATTACCGTTATTCGTTTACGACACCTTTCAATTTTTCTGAGTGAACGTTCCTTTATGCTTAGTCGTCTTTTAACGAGTTCTACATATCCAGAAGTTTAGAATCCTTCGTAGTTACGTTAACGTTGGACTTTTAATTAATAGTTTTTTTTTTCAGCCTGGGTTCTTCAATGACTTGTCCCAATTGTTGAAAACTCTCACTATTAATTCTTTCTTCTTTCCTTATGGTTCGTTCTACTTCTTTGCCATTGTTGAAACTTGGCGTATGGTTCGTTCTACTTTGTGGCCATTGTTGAAACTTGACGTATGGTTCGTTCTACTTCGTCGCCATTGTTGAGTCTTGACTCAATGTTGAATCTCGCCTATTGCATGGAATAATAATGCAACACAAAATGTACTTGGAACAAGAATGTATTATAACAAGAAAGTGTACACAATAAGTACATATAGTATTTCTGTATATTTCTGGGAAGACGTTCCTGGAGAATGTGTTGACTAGTCGCAGTCGATCAGAGTCTCTAGTTGGATCTCGTGATTCCACGGGATTTACTTGACCTCCCACATGGCCAGGTTGTGACACAAGGTCGGAGTTTAACGTGGGAAGGGAAGGGGGAATGGACCCGAGTTTTCACCCGGGTCGCAGTGCTTTGGCTTTAGCTAGTCATAGCTGGTCTTGGCTGGTCTTAGCTGATCCAAGCTGGTCATAGCTAGTCAGACATAGCCACGATACTACCAGCGCAGGGACGAATCCCGGGATTTACTTGACCTCCCACAGGGCCAGGTTGTGACACAAGGTCGGAGTTTAACGTGGGAAGGGAGGGGGAATGGACCCGAGTTTTCACCCGGGTCGCAGTGCTTTGGCTTTAGCTAGTTATAGTTGGTCTTGGCTGGTCATAGCTTGTCCAAGCTGGTCATAGCTAGTCAGACGTAGCCACGATACTACCAGCGCAGGGACGAATCCCTGCCGCCGGCCTGTTGATTTACTTGACCTCCCACAGGGTCAGGTTGTGACACAAGGTCAGGGTTTAATGTGGGAAGGGAGGGGGAATGGACCCGAGTTTTCACCCGTGATTTCAACTTCCTCGTCTTCCGGTATCAACCATTATTTATATAGTTGGTAGTCACCTATGCAGATTAGGTGGATCCTACACAACATGTATTTAGGCAGCAATCCTTCTTTCAATCACATTTCATTAAAAACGACTGACAAGGTGCTTTTATTTAGTTTTTTATATAATTTATCGTGCGATCTAATAAAGTTTTTCTTTTCAAAGGATAAATTATATAAAAACTGTCCGAATGTTCTTTTTATCCGAGCGCTTTCGGCTATACATTTAGCCATTATCAAGGATTATATTTCAACTGTTAGAATTAGAAATAGTTTGTTATGTGTATGTTTTATAAAGTGATTCATTTTTTTTTGTTTCAAAACACGGTCAAGATATTATGTCCATGTTCAAAGTTAATATTATTAAGTGTTGGTTTGTTTATTTTTATTAGTAAGGCTTCCATTATTTTTAGCCTTTTTTGCAAGTGGATGATGCTATTATATTAGTGTTGTCGACAAGTATATTCTTAATAGTGTCCGGTAGGTCTCCATGAATATTTAAATGAGATCTAATTGAGCTATTGTCAGAAAGGTGTAGAGTTAATCTGCGTGTTAAACGATTTGTAGTGTGGCCTATATAATTATTTACGAAAGTTGATTCTTGAGGAATACAATTCCTTAATGGACATTAGAATTCGTAAATAATGTTTGCTCTATTTAATTTTGTTCTAGGAGGTGAATTATTATTTTTAAATATAAGGTTTTAAGTTTTAAATTTTTTATAATAAATAATTAATCTAATTTTTTTGCTATTATCAACTGGTGCTATGCATTTTTTTATAATGTTATTCATTCTGCATTCATCCTGTTTATAATTATCGTTCATCTGATTTTTATAAAAAGAACATTCGGACAATTTTTATATAATTTATCCTCTGAAAAGAAAAACTTTATTAGATCGCACGAGAAATTATATAAAAAACTAAATAAAAGCACCTTGTCAGTCGTTTTCAATGAAATATATATATATATATATATATATATATATATATATATATATATATATTTATTTACTTATTTACTTATTTATTTGTGTGTGTGTGTGTGTGTGTGTGTGTGTGTGTGTGTGCGCGCGTAGGGATGCGAATACTATTATATTCAGTGCTTTCTGTGAATTTTTACAAAAAATAAAATATTTTGATATAAATACACACACATGCACATATATATATATATATATATATATATATATATATATATATATATATATATATATACACATTAACATAAAACAATAAATAAACAACCCCAAAACTAAACTAATAAAACAAAATTATTCAAATAAATTAGGCAAAATGGAAGAGAAGCTGTAAAGAAGACACAAAAGAAGAGTGACAGAAAGAAGAAACATTTTGACGGGAATAAAAATAATCACAAAGAAAGCAAGTGAAAGAAATAGCATCCTATTTCAAATCTCCGAGTGACTTGATACGTAAGGAATCATAAAATACATACCAACAAAGCGAATAAATGTAGGAAAGGAAACGCAACACTAGCGGAAATTTGAACATGTAAAAACCTTTTTGAATGAGTAATACATATGCATATTGAGACGTAGCTAAAAAATAATGATAATATAAAATAAATATTGAAAATATCTTATTTCGTTATTTCCTGTTATATTTCGTATTAAGTAAAATGGCCTTTTACGCCTTTCTTTCTAGTATTTCAATTATTTTGGAAATCGGTTTCATATTTTGCAATACTAATTCGTTTTTCCTGTTATAAGACGTCATTAGATTTTAGCGCAAGAGGCAAGGAAAAATGACACACTAAATCTGGTCATTGCAAGTTTTCTTTTGTCAAGAAGAGAAACTTTTCAGTTATAAATATCAGAGGAAATGAAGTAATTAAAACGATTGGGACTGTATCAAAAATATTATTTTCAAATTTGATGCACTACTCGACAGACTGATGTCTCTATTATATATATATATATATATATATATATATATATATATATATATATGACGGAAATTCAAAAATTATCCGGACAAGTCAAGGTCTAAAGATTGGTTATGAAGAAAGTGCGGATAGTTTATTTTTACCTACCCTCCCTCTTATATACTTATATATTTCCATGTATTTTCAGATTTGATACACAACCTATTTCTTTTTAGTTCTGATGTTTATCTCTTACGAGAATTTAATCCAGCCAATAGTTTTCAGGTAAGTTAAAAAATTGATTCTAAAAGTAGATCGTTATACAAAGTGAGTAGTTGTTTTGTTCGAATGGGTCTTTGTCTTTGCTCCGATAATCCAGATGACTTATTTCAAAATATTTTAATGGCTGCATAGCAAGTTAACCTCCAGCTACCACCTACTGAGACTAAATGCAGTGTTTCTTAATATTTCTGTATTAATCTTTATTGTTTCTTGGTTATCGTTGAGCAATTTGTTTTTTACCTAAGCCATTATCTGCCTACGTTTATTGTTCCATCGTGGAGCTGACAATACATGTAGGCATTTCGAATCGTATTTGGATATTTGGAATTTTATTGTTATTCATTTTGACACCTTAATCAGTTCCCCTTAATTGGGATTGCAGAAGAAAGGATTTCACTTTTAGAGAAATTCTGTTGTGTAATTCTGAATACATCGCTTATGAATAAACTTTAATGTATGGATCAATAGATTCTGATCCGGAGTGAAAAGTACCACAACTTGGTAAATATTAATCTTTGTTTTGTCAGACTCCCCTTTCATCTCAAAGACGATGACAAAGTTTACCGAAAGGATTTTTAGCTTTGCTTATACAGTTGATTATCATCAAGAAATACACTTGAATTCACTTTGCTCCCCAGGTACGTGAAAGTAACCGAGTTTTGAAATCAATGGTAATAAGAGTAATGAGGAATTGTTGAACTCATTGCGCTGGTTTTATACTCAGATTTACTTAGAGAATAGGCCTTGGCTGGTGGATGACTTTAAAAAAAAATCAAGTTCACTCCAAGCCACTACGACACTAGGGGTTACTAAGTGTGGAAGAATTAGAAAACAGAAACATTAGTAAGGAGTGAGTACATAAGAAGAGTAATCAGGAGGACAGTAGATAGCGTTTGACATTGTATTTAGTCGGCTGGAAAGCGTGGAACCATAAGAGAGTTCCACAATCGATAAGTGCGAGAAAAGAAACTGTTAGCGTAGAACTTGCGGTTGCATCTAGTCAACTGAAATGTATATCGATGAGATCTTATTACCAATCTAGTACTGTGCTTATACACAGAAAGTCTAGGTACTATTTTTAACGTTGATGGTGAAATCGAAAACTTTACTCGCATTAGAAAAACAATTAACAAGTTACTGAGCTTTTTTCAATAGATGTCGCTAAAAGTGCAGCATTATACGTAAACAAGAAGAGACTAAATGTATTTTGTAAGCTGAGATTTGATGACAGAAGAGACACCTGATAAACATCTACTGATGCAGAAAAAATGTACATTCCCCACCAAATTCTGTATATTCCCCACCAAACTGAGACGAACATGCATGACTTGTTTCACTGAGTGCATGTCAATATTATAGTTATGCAGTGTATGAGATATAATTGCCGTTTTCCATTCTGGCTTGTAATCGTTATGTTGGAGTGTGCAGAAATCCTAGGAAGCAAAATTGAAACAGCCAGTATGGATAAACAAATAGCTTCAGCGAGCTGCCAAGTTAGGGAAATGGGCATGGTCTGTTTAGGGTTCCTTTTATCACTCAACCCTTGGCCCCAAATTTCCGCCATTGTGTTAGGTACTAGCTAGAATCTGTTAGCAATATTATCTGTTTTCGTTAGCTTAACCCTCTCGCCAGTGTACCTGCTTTTTATTTGGATGAATGGCAGTGAAATTGTAGAACTAATATTAATGCTGTTAGACTACACACACACAGATGAATTGTTTTTAGTGGTGAAAGTTTGTGGAGGACACATTTTTGGAACTGCTGATAACAAATGTTAGTAACATTGTTCGCTACAAACACAACAATGTCTAAGTCTTCGCGTAATATATATATATATATATATATATATATATATATATATATATATATATATATATACACACACGTGTGTGTGTGTGTTAAAATTTCATATAGAGTAAAAGGACAATATGAAAAAATACAAAAGGAAAACTTATCTTATCGATGCATTTTCCTTTTGCACACACACACACACACACACACACACACACACACACACACACACACACACACATATTTATAATTATTTAAAAAAAAATATGATTCCTTCGCTACATAAGAGTTCTCGTGTTTAAAAAACAAAAACCAAAAACCTCAATATAATTATTAAAATTGAATTGAATTAAAGTATCAAGCCCTGTTTCATCCTTAATCGAAAATTTAGGAATAACCAATCTTGAAATTTACACATCTTTATAAGCATGTTCATTCGCAGAATTAACTAATATGGAAACGTCTGGGGCAACCATTTTGATAAGGGGCCTAAGAGTTAATTTTTATCCACATAGCAGTCAACTTCGGAAAGAGGTCAAGCCGAGGTAGGGTCTGGGTATCCATTTCAAAGCGAATGATGGCATTCATGTACGCACATCGTCTGGTCAGTCACAGCGACAGATAGCTGTTGGCACCATAATACGTCGTTAAGTGTCTAAAGAATTTTATTTTATTTATTCATTTTTTCCTAAATGGCTGTTTCGTACATAAACGCGTCGCACTGAACTACAATTTGTTTTTTGACGACTTCATAAAGGGTTTTTCTATCTTAAGCTTTTAAACCTATGAAATTTAATTTTTTTATGCTAATTATTTAATGCGAAAATTTGTTGATGTTGGCAAAAAACCGTTAACTCATGTCTATGGTTTAATAAATTTTCATTATTTAGAAACTTAATAATGTCTAGTTTTTTATGTAGGCATAAAGGGCATGGGTCATCCCAGGTTTTACAATTTCTTGTTCTATTTATTATTTTCCATTTTAATTTTGGTGTTTTATTCATTTCTTTTAAATGCCAAAAATATTGGGGTAGAGATGTCTGATTTCTATTTCTAATATTATTGAAGGAGCTTTTGTGTTGTCTCCATCTAATTTTAAGTTCATTCTTCGTTGTCCCAATGTATATCCTTTTGGTGTTAGGACTCTCAATGGATGAGATAGTGCATTGGTATACCACAGATTTTGTGCGGCATTTATTTTCCAACAGGCAGTCTTCAGGGTTTCTACAATCACATAATTTTTCATTATTTTTGTCTAATTTTAGTTTAAGACTTTTTATTAATACTGTTTTGGCATCCGATATAAAATTTTATATCGGTAGTACCAAAAATTCCTTTACAACTTTGTGGTATCAATATATATCATCTTTCAACAACAATGCGTATCGTAACAGAACGTCCCTTTCTAAATATTTTTGGCACTTAAAAGAAGTTAATAAAACTCCTATTGTAAAATGGAAAATATTAAAAATAACTAGAACCTGTAAATCCTTACATGATCCATGTCCCCTATGTTTATAAGAAAAAATGCATTTTACAAAGTTTCCTAACAATAGCAACCTGTTAAACCAAAGAAATGAATTAACGGTACTTATACTGCCATTTACCTTAAAATATATTTTTTAAAATTTCATAAATAATTACGTATTATAACTGTTATAGACATTATTTTATTAGTATATAATAGTTCACCCAACATTTATTTGATTTATTCAAATATTATATTGCCACGTATTACCGTCTATTCGGTATAATTAACAACCTATATAGTTGTTTCCACATTTTTAATTTTACCTAAAAGCTTCCTGAGTATATGAAAAAATTACAAAAAATAAACCTTTTCTGATAAATTTATGTCTACTTCAACTAATCGGCAAATCATACTTGGATACACCAATAATACACCTGTCACTGAAATTTCTTCTCCTAGTATCGTTGAAATACATGTCTAAGCATCAGTTTTCTTGACATGTAAAAATAACTCACACACTTTGACCATATTTTTATTTTTATATTTTTATATTTTAGCTTAGACTTGACTTTAACTTAGACTTTAGACTTTGACTCCACTTTAACTTACAAAAAAAGGTAAATATTTTTTTAAAAAATTTATATTACTAGTTATCTACCATCACCTCTTAGTACTGAAACATGAAAAAAATTTGTGTAGTGATGTAAAATGTTTTATTGTAATTTATTATAATAAAAATATTATAATAATAATTTGGTCTACTTTGTATTCAGCACTTCTAAAAAAATAAATGCTACGAACTGTGAATTTTTACACCATCTGTTCTTTCTCTCTCTCTCATATATATATATATATATATATACGCTTGTTTCTAGGTAACTGATTTTCATGTTGATACTTAAGCGTTTGCGCAATCACACACACACACACACACACACGCATATATATATATATATATATATATATATATATATATATATATATATATATATATATATATATATAACTCTAAAGGCATAAACCTTGAAATGTATGTCCTGGTGTAGCAGACCTACCAGCCAAACCATTTTTCTCCTTGTTCCTGAAATTATTTGCATACTTGTATTTATCTCTGTGTTTCTCTAATGATCCTACTGTCTTTATTCTGTTGACCGTGTTATTATTGCTACCTTTTCTCTCTATCATTATATACATCTCTCTCTCTCTGAAAATTTTATTTAATCTATGTGTATACGGCAGTATATGGCCCAGTGCCCGAGAATATTCATCTATTCATTGGGTCGTCCATCTTTTTAGAGACATTCATCCTCAATTTAGTGCTATAGCATAGAGAACAGAACGTCGGCCTCTGGGGACAAGTTGCTACTGGACATTTCACGCGCCACTGGTTCAGAATCTAATCTCAATGTTTTGCAATATCTGGCACTATTTTCGGCGCGGTGGAATACATGTCAGTGCGTGAGTATGTCCATAGATTCTTACAGCTTTAGTCGCAACTCTGCTAATGTCATTTTCTTCATGTCTCTTCCGGTTCTTCTTTCTTCCTTCGTTTCAGATGAAAACCTTCAGCAAGTCTTTTTTTTCTCAAACGTGTCTCTTACTTTCGAGTTCGCCTGGTTAGTGGGATTCTACATCATATTAAAGCTCTGTCTCCTGATATAAGGCACATCTAGTATATTAAAAGATAAATACGACATTATTTCTCACGAGTTTCGACATTTTCCTCATGAAATTTCTACTTATATACTCTATATTTATGGATAAAACATGAAATCTGGAGAACAGCATATGGTTTTGTTTACAAAATGTTTATTTCTATTTAATGAGTTTAAGTTAAATTAAGTTTGATAAAACACGATGAAAACTGAGATCCAAAGACATTGCTTTTTCCATTTCAAATAGATTTCTTTGGTGGAAGTGATGTCATCAAATTGACATTTAAGTTTTATTTCTTCAAAAATCGTTGGAATCATGGTAATCTTTGATTGTTCCTGTTAAATCTCTGATTATATATATATATATATATATATATATATATATATATATATATATATATATATATATTTAAGCATCTAGCTCGCAAGGGGTTACAAAGGGTAGGGAACAAGGGTAAAGAGGCGTGTTTGGGGAGAGGATAAAGAGGGAACAAGATTAAGGTATCAGAAGATGTCGATTGACATTACACTTGAATATTTGAAGATTATAGTTATCAGGGTAGCAAGAGGAAGAGGATTCTACAGATTGAGTCTATGTATTTGTTCCACCTCATATCAGCGGGCAGTGTGAGACCAAGCAGGCGCAATGAGGCACTCTCGTTCAGTTGGGTATCAGCCAATCTGATGGGAGGCAGGGAAGGTTCTCTGTGCTGGATAAATGAAAGCAGTTTCGTTTTGGAGGCATTGAGGTTTACAAGCCATTTTCTGCCCCTGTCAATCACAGATTGGACGTCCTTTTCGACAATGCACTTACAACAGACTGGAAAGCAAAAGTCGGTGTGACAGTAGTTGTATAGTTTGGAGGACATCGCGGAGGAAATCACAGAACGTGTCCTAGTCTGCTCGTTTATAACAGAAAGGCGTTCTGTTGGTAGAAGATTCTTTAATGGGGGAGGAGTAGAAGGAGATGTTAACGGAGAGGACATATATATATATATCTATATATATATATATATATATATATATATGTGTGTGTGTGTGTGTGTGTGTGTTTATATTTATACGTACACACAATATATTATCACTATCTTTCTTTGTATTTTTCCAATTTCTGCACTGAAATATTGAAATATTTTGCGAATTCACAGAGTGTAAATGTTAAAAGTAATTTCATTCATTTTAAAGAAAGTTCTGTTGATGGTTTTTCCACTATGCTACAATCATAAATACGGGCTTTGTTTTTTCTTTTAAATATTCCAGCTACAGTAAGTATTTGCTTAAAAACGAAAACATTGCTTACATTCATTTACTTGACATTTTCAAATGTTTGATTTTAAGCATATCAATAATACTTTTTTTCTAAAAATATGAAACGAAATGAAAAAGACGAACACACCTGAAATAAAACAATATCAGAAAGCCAACACTTAAGAAAAAAGGACATATATATGGAGCAAATAGCAAAGAACAAAAATCCTAAAGCAACTGAAAAATTTTCCGTGACCTTGAAGAGAAACTCATAAAGTGAAGTTGAATCTTTGAATAACAGCAATTCAAAAGAAAGAAACAAAATGAAAAAACAAACTGATCCAACAATAACACATCCGTTGTAAACAAAAACAAAATGAAAATTATTCAAATACATAATTTTTAACAATCAGAAAAAATAGATATGATTACAAAAACGCATTAAAGACATGTTATGGTCCAAGGTTAGAACCAAGGAAGAACAACACGAACACAAGAGTAGAAATAACAAAGATCTATTACACAGAATAATAATACAAGATGTTGAAGGTGTTAGTATGACTGTCAGTCTGGTTTGAAGTGAACTACTATTGGCTGGCTCGATTCCGTCTCGTCCTTCTCTCTTGAGAGGCGCAGTATTTATAGTGTCAGGAAGAGTTCACTCTGTCGTTATAGGTAAGGTCCCATAACAAGACAAAAAACAAGAAATATTTAAAATAGAAAAACATTTAAGAAAAACTAAGACAACTAAATATAAAAGACTAAAGCAAATGAAAACTTTTTACTTGCGAACAAAACCAAAAACAAATTGTTTTTTTTATGAAGATATATTACATTTTTTCAGAAAAAAAGAGTAGAATTCCTCATATATATATATATATATATATATATATATATATATATATATATATATATATATTCCAGCGTACTCTGGGTGACTATTACCAATGGTTGCATACATGATGTTACGCGCAATTCTCAGGTAGTCGGTGACACTGGCATTGTATTTATATTGTATTCGGTGACACTGGCATTTTATACCCCTCTCGGCTATCTCATGATGTTACACTGAGCGGAGTGGGCGCATACATATCATGAAAACAACAGCTAAATCCACTGAGGGGTAAAATATACACGTGTGGCTAAACATAGAAAGTCGGATCACCACCGTTATTTGAAAAAGAAAGAAAGAAACAAAAAACACCTAAAAACCTGAATAATTTACTCGGCTGCCTCAAAAGTGCCCAAATGCCACGAAAACATTTCAGGAATTGCTTTGTATGTTATGCTATATATATACATATATATATATATATGTATGTGTGTCTGTGTGCAGATAAAAATCCATGGGTAAGTAATCCAAGTAAATCCTAATAATATAAAATATTAAAACTGATCCACAAATAGAGCTCAATGTATTTATTACACAGCATATAACAATAAATTACAAATAAATAAAATTTAAAAAAATACCCCATTTGAATGGCCATTTCGCTCCACAGGAAAAAATTCCTTAGGAGCTTGTCAACACTAAAATGAATACGAACATTATTTACATTATTCGGACTATTGTCTTCCGACATTCACCAACAGTACCTCAATTTCAACTCCCACCATCCATACAGCGAAAAAAAAGGGATAGTCCTCTGTTAACAACACCGAGCAAAAGTCATAAGTGGCGACCCAGAGACATTAGATAAAGAATTGGTCAGTATAAGTAGTATCCTACAACGTAACAACTACCCTTGGTAAATGATAGCAGCCTACCAAAACTGGGATAGGCGGGTACAAGAGGAGGAGGAGGAGGACAACACTCAGAAAACAGTCTGCTTGCCTTATGTGAAGAAAGGGTTATAAGAGAAAATACAAAGGATCTGCGGCCCATAAAACATCAGGACAACCTTCAAAAGCTTGACGACACTTCGCAGATATATCTCCCGAGTAAGACCCCCATAAAGGAGAACATGACTAAAGACTGTGTGTATGCTATCCCGTGCAGCTGCGGAAAGAAATATAAAGGAGAGACAGTCTGCCCCCTTAAGGTGAGGCTTCAAGAACACGAGAGGAAGTGGAAAAATCAGGCCTGGCTGACCACATATGGAGAGAGAAGGGAGATCACCGCCCTCTGTGGGATCAGGTTGAGATCATAGACAAGGAACACCATTGGAAAATTCGTAAACTTAAGGGATCTGCACATATGCTAGGACTCAAAAATCTCCTGAGCCGACCAAGCATAGAAATGAATACAATATGGGAACCAGTAATAAGGAATGCCAGAGAAAAGTGATAATAACAACAAAGTTCCAATATGAGCTCTGGTAAAAACATAATATGATAACAGCAAAAATTGCAATATGAGCACTGGTAAAAATGGTTTCTGAAGACATTAGGTTTATAATACCCAGAAATTCATACACAAATGTCCTCAAGGACACATGGCACAGTGGATAAAGGCGTTGGTTAGATACAGTGACAGGATCCAAAGAGTGTGAGTTCAGCGAACTTTTAGAGGGAAAAATTAATAGGACTGATAACTGACATCCATTAAACATGGCACGTGGAACAGTCTACCCCAGTGAGCGAAATAAAGGGTTCAGTTCGACATTCCAGCCACCTGAAAAAGGCTGGAGCGTACAACGACCGAAACGTTGTAATAAATATGGCGACAAAGATGAGAACAATAGTCCGAATAATGTAAATAATGTACATAATACCTCATCTCAGAAATATAGACAGATATCGAAACTTTAAAAAACAAATTTAAATAGGAAGGAAAAATGGGGAAAAAAGACAACAAATCAGGGAAAACGGATCAGGAAAATGGAGGAAATAGAAAGACAGAGAGAAACAAGAAAAAAACAAAAGAAAGTACAAAGTATAGGTGGGTAGAGATAGGAGGAATAAAGTGTTGTCTAGAGTCTAGATGCTAGACGAAAGTATAAAGACGGTTGGAAATTTGACATATATATATATATATATATATATATATATATATATATATATATATATGTGTGTGTGTGTGTCAAATTTCCAACCGTCTTTATACTTTCGTCTAATGTCAAGACTCTCTCTCTCTCTTTCTCACTCTCTTTCTCTCTCTCTCTCTATACATATATATATATATATATATATATATATATATATATATATATATAAACACTTTAGTTAACAGTTATACTCTATTAAATCTAATTTTATATTTTATAAATTATTATCTTATTTTATTATTTATAGGGTTTATGTATTTGATGTACTTTTCGTTTCGGTAGTTCATTAATCTATTTAAAATTTATATAATTTATTAATTATTTAATTTATTATTTCGCTTTACTTTTCTAATTTTCTGTTTTATAAATTTGTTATAGTTTCCTGTTTTTTCTTTCTTTTATTTCTTAAGGTGCCCTTTTATTTACATAATATACGTATTTATTGTTAAAATATATTGCCTCTTCTATGAAAACGTCAACTGTTCGTCAGCCGTTGCAATGTATATAAAGTCTCCATCAAATAGATATACTTAACGGTTTAATTTCGAATCTGTTTTCCATGACATCATAACAGATATGATTTTCATTGGTTAAATCAATTCTCAACAATTTTTGTCTCGCCATTTTACATTTCTATATCAGCCTCATATTTATCTTTATCTTTTCTTTTACTTCGGAGAAGAGATTATATCTTGGGTTTTTCTTCTCTTTTACCTCTTCTTATTTTTCTTTCTTTTTGACTATATCCTGTTATTCTTTCTTTTCGTTTTTCTGTTTTCTTGTGTCTGACCTTCTTCCTTTTGAGATTATATGCTATGTCTTTCTTTTTTTATTACAGTTTTTTGCGCAGAAGATATATTTTATAAGTAATATTAAAAGTTATTATAATCAACATTTAACACCGCATGATGAGATGCTATGATGTGCATCGAAACGTTAATGCATTGATGTAGCGGTGTTATATATATTCGAATGTAATATCCTGTCATAAAGAATTATCGCATTATCACTATACTTGTGTATTGAGCTCTACTTTTAAATTAATGTTATGAACGTTTGAATTTATATTTGATTCATTCTCATTGCCTTTGGATATAATACAATATATATATATATATATATATATATATATATATATATATATATATATAATATACAATATATATATAATATATATATGTATGATACTATAAATATATAAAATATTATATATATATATATATATATATATATATATATATATAATACAATATATATATAATATATATATGTATGATACTGTAAATATATAAAATATTATATATATATATATAATACAATATATATATATATATATAATATATATATGTATGATACTATAAATATATAAAATATTATATATATATATATATATATATAATACAATATATATATAGTATATATATGTATGATACGAAAATATATAAAATATTATATATATATATGATACAACACACACACACATATATATATATATATATGTATAGTATTATTTCATTAAAAACGACTGACAAGGTGCTTTTATTTAGTTTTTTATATAATTTCTCGTGCGATCTAATAAATATATATATATATATATAAAACGAAATAAAAGCACCTTGTCAGTCGTTTTTAATGAAATGTCCTTGAAAGAAGGATTGCTGCCTAAATACACAAATATAGTATTATATATATGTAATACAATATATATATATGTAATACAATATATTACATTACCTCCCCATATAACATAGTTTATGCACTATTAAGTATAAGAGTGAATGTATAGATATGCAATAACGATATATATATTTATGTATCAAGAACAATATTGGGGAAATTTTATGACAAAGTGAAAATGTTTATTTGTGACGCGTTTCCTCCTCCAGCACCCCTGTGTGGTGCGCATGTGTAGTCGTACCAATGTAACAGATTTAATCCAATGAAGTCTTGAAGGAAGAAACGCGTCACAAGTAAAATTTTGCACTTCATCACACACACACACACACACACATATGTATATATTTTATTATATATATATATTTTATTATATATATATATTGCATTATATATATATATATTGTAATATAAATTGCGTATATTTTGGCAGCATGTATTCATTAGGACATGTCTGACAATAATTTTGATAAGTTTTTATGCACTATATATATAATACAATATATATATTATACAATATATATGTTTAAATATTACAATATATATATATATATATATATATATATATATATATATATATAGTCTCTCTCTCTCTCTATATATATATAATACAATATATATATGTATGATACTATATATATATTGTCTTATATAGATATATATAAGACAATATATATACAAGATGATATATATATATATATAGTATTATATGTACATTTAATACAATATATATATATAATAAAATATATTATTATATTATTATTTATTATAAGATATTGGTAAAACATGAAATCGCTACGCAATAGCTATACAATATATATATATATATATATATATATATATATATATATATATATATATATATATATATATATATATAATACAATGTATATATATCTTCTAACAAAGAGGTTTTTGAGAAATATACCACTATGTATAAAAAAGTTCTTAGGGATAGTGGGTATAAGTCCTCTGAAATTCAGTTTAGAGTATGCATTGGTAGTTCTAAGAAAGAAAGAGAAACTGGAAGATCATCTGGTACACACCAACATTTAATGAATTAGTACAAAGTAAGGCCATGGTTTTCTAAAATTAATTGATATTTTCAGAAAAGCAATTCCCTGGGTAAAATCTTTAATAGGAATGCATTAAAACTTAGCTATAATTGTACTAATAATCTTGAGAAAATAATTAATTTGCACAACAATAAGCACTTAACCAATTTAAGAATAATAACTATAATGCAAGTACTAATTCTAATATGGTTAAGGATAGGAATCTTAACCAATGCCCATTGTCTATCAAATGCTTGACTAAATCTCTTGTGTATATGTGTTCTATTTTCACAATAGAAAATCCGAGGATTGAAAAGTTTTACATTGTCAGCACAAAGAACACTTTCAAAGATCGTTGGTATAAACATCTCTCTTTTTAATAATGCTACTTACACAAAATGAACTTCATTTTCAAAATATTTTTGGAAGTTGAAAGAAGAAAATACAACCCCAAAAGTTAAATGGAAAATTTTAAAATTAGCTAGAACATGTAAATCCTTATATGAACCTTATTTTCTGTGTTTACAGGAGAAAATGCAGATAATCAGATTTTTAAATAGGGATGAGTTGTTAAATGAAAGATTTGAACTGTCAATTGCAAGCATATTTCGCCTTTGACCTTACAATCGTGCTAAATTTGGAAATTTAATAATCACTTCTTTTATGATGAATGAATCTGTGGTAAACATTTAAACTTATTCTTAGTAAGATGTTTTGAGGTAATATAGTATGTACGTTATTCTTTTAACGTTACTGATATTTTATATAGGGGTACATACGTTCAGCGGACGTTGTAACATTTCCTATTGGTTTGTTTTATTAATACTACATATATAAACTCTTTATTTGATTTATTTATATGATCTATGTACCTCTAAGTTTTGATTAGTTCATTTATTTTATTATTTTGATTTAAGTTCTTCCTTTTTTCCGGTTTTGTAATTTTGAAAATTTTTTCCTGTTTTTTCTCTTATATTTTTAATGAGCCTTTTTATACTATTAAATAATTATTGTTTCAGCGAAAATGTCAGCCGTTCGTAGGTTGTTACACTGTATCAAATTTCTCTTTCAATACGTATTCGTTAAATGTTCAATCTATGGCTCATGACATCTTACTTAACATATACTATTTTGATTGGTTGTACCGATTATCAACTTATCTTGTCTAGCTTCTTTACATTTTAATAGTATCCTTAATTTCTCTTTTCTTCTTTTTCTTTGGAGAAGAGACTATATCTCGCGTCCTTCATCTTGTATGAATATTACACATTTTTCTTATTTTTAGACACTTAAGTTACATTTACTGGTTTCTTAAAGAAGCCTTTTTATTATCAACTACAAAATATATGTTACAATTAGCTATACGTTTGATTATCTTCCTCCCCTCCTCTTAGCGTCTTATAAAAAAGTGAACGACATTCGTTTCATAATTATGATACAAGGTTGCTACTCGCTTATAGTGTGTATTTCTTTCTTGTCTGCCACTCATGAGCCTGTCGAGGCCATATTTTACCATGATCAAAATTTCCTTTTTTCAAGGTCAAATTTTTTTGTTAATCAGAATAAACCCACAAGCCTCAGTTTAATTTTGATTTGTTGTTATCTCATTATCTTCTCTTTCGAAAAAAAAGGGGGTGAATTCTGCTTTTGAAATTTAAAAATAATTATTTATTCACCAGTCATTTACCATTGCCAGAGGAGGCAAAACTTTAGTGCGGAAACATGAAAGCTATTGTGTAGCAATTTTTAACATGTTTTTGTTTTAATCTCATCTAATAAATATATTATATTATATATAATAATAAATTATATACATACATACATATATATATATATATATATATATATATATATATATATATATATATATATATATATATAATACAAAATATATATATATATATAATACAATATATGATGATGATCGCAAAAGCGTGAAACCCAGGGTCACTAACTCATATCCATGCAACATTATAATACAATATATATATATATATATATATATATATATATATATATATATATATGTATGTATGTATGTATATATATATATATATATATATATATGTATGTATATATATATATGTGTGTGTGTGTGTGTGTGTGTGTGTGCGTGTGATAAAATACAGAAAAATAGGAAACCTATCTCAATCTAACATGGTTAACTTTTATTAAAGCCTCGTCCGAGATTAAGGAAAACATGGTGAATTTCAAACCATGGCATAATTCTCACCACAGGAATTGGGTTACTAGTCTATGCCCGCCTTGGGGAACACTGCTAATGAAGAGAGCGTGTTTACAATCTAACAGCATTAACATAACTACTTTCTTTTTATGCAACACTTTTCTAATTTATACAAACACAATTTATAAGTTCAGAATTAGTTACATGACATTTTCATTTTTGTAACGACCCGAAGAAATTAGCAAATACTTTTCAATACACAATGTCTGCAAAATTATTTTCCTATCAATTTTTGTCTGATCTCTATTCAGCCATACTGCTTTCACCTTGAAGACAAATAAATAAAACAACCGATATAATTATAATCATGTGCAGTCAGAAATATCCTCACAGACATAATCTTCCGTCTAACAAACATTGTATGTTTGTGTTTGTGCCCATGAAATTATGAGTAAAATAATTACAAAAAGTTCATCGTAGCATTCAAATTATCAATCTCTTATTCTCAGGATTTTGCTTCCAGCAAATTATCAGCAATCTATTGTTTAGATGTCTACACAAACCAATAATTTTAAAACAGCACTAAGACATCATTTTTGCAACAATTCTATCTAAATTTATGAAATAAGACTTTTCGTTCAATTAAGCAATTTCTCTAATGTGGAAATTAAGCATTAACAGATTTTATAAAATACCTTTTTTCAGGGGGGATCGATTTAATTTTCTTTCTTTGATTAATTTTAAGATACTGATTGAATCTATTTCAACAGAAATACTAAACATGCAAATCATTGATAGAAAAACACAAAAAAATAAATTTGGCAGATTTTCAATCAATATCAAACATTATACAATTTTACTTGCTTTAAAATTCCATATTTTGTAGGTGTGGTTGTAGCTATTGCAGTTTTAACTTACCAATGATTTCGACAAAATTTAAAAATTCACTGTAAGATAATCAATTTATTGCCACCTCATTACTCATTTCTGATCGGTTTTGTGTTCAGAGGTTTGGCATGCTTGAATCTTCGTCGTTTGCCTTGATATCTCTTTTTCAAATTTTAGTTTACAGCGATAAATATTATAGGGCCTTTTGTCTGGCTAATCTATTTTTGTACATGCCGTTTATATACAAGGAAACAGAGATTTGTTCAAATCAAGCTAAGCGCTTGAAATAGAAATGTTTAATTTAACCTAATTCTTTCAATCGCTTATTGTTTCTTTATATGGAGAGTGGGAGGAGAATGCTTATAATGATGCGTGTTGAATATATTTGGATATATGTTGCTTTTGTTCTCAGTAAATAATGTGAAATACTCAACCATAATTATATTGTTCCAAATATCTTTCTGATATGCAGCTAGTCCAAATTGAGATAAAAGGAACTCGTATAAAGGTTCGCAAGCACATACAACAACAACAATATACAATATAACCTTTGCCTCCAGGAGAAAATAACGGTAATAATCTTTCCAGAAGAAGATAAAATCCTAAACAAAAGAACAGAACTTATTTCCAAATGCAGATATGAAAACAAATTCCTGCTACACGACCGACAAAAAATAATGAAAAAGACTAAATTAAAGTCTGTAATCTAAATAATAAACTGTATTTCAAATACCAAGTTTGAACGAACTAAAATAAACAAAAAAGAAATAAATAGCCCTTGTTTCCTGTTTAGGGTTGGGTTTCCGGTTCCAATAGACACTTGAGTTTTAGTGGAATTATCGGTTTGCTTGTATTGATTATATATATATATATATATATATATATATATATATATATATATATATAATTGCATAAATAAGAGAATGATACTAAGTCATAACCATATATAACTTAAAGCATTGATCCTAAATAGAAGGAACTGGAAAGAGCCAGGCTTTGTTTAAGCTTGACATAAAAGTAGTTACAAATAAATATAATACAATAAGATAATTGATACAAGACAAAATAATCCTAATCTAAAACTTGGAGGAATTTACTCTGTTACTGGTAATGATTGCTACAACGAAAATATAGGATAAACCTAAAGATATTTAAATGAAATATTATATGAACACGAAAGGGATCTTTTACAAAACACCCAATTCATTAGTTGCTTATATTAATGAGTCTGACCATAGATTTGATTAAATTGTTACTTTAATTAAAAGGAAATAAATTTACAGAGACGAAAATCTATAGAAAGTGCTTCAATCACTAGATCATCCGCAATAGATTTACGTTCTGTTTCTTACCACACTTCGCTTTTCTTGGTATCTCTTCTATTATCATAATGTATATTTAAAAGTAAAAGTGATATAAACATTAAAAATGAAACTAAATGAAAATTGGCTGGATTATGCACCCAAAACTACTACCATATCCTTTGTAGGTCTTAATAAATTTTGTCTTTTTGTTATCTCTCATAAACTTTGTTTCGCTATCCATTTACTCAAGTTCGTTCGGTAGGCTATACATTGTTTTCTTTTGCCCCTTTTGTCTTTAACCTGTCTGATTTTCAAAGTCCTGATTCTTCGTTATGTGCGCCCTATAAATTTCAATTGTCCCTTCCTGGTGATAAATAGGTGTCCTTTTTCTTCCCATTTTCTCTAAAACTTCGTCGTTGCTCACATGAAAAAAGAGAAATAGTGAGAGAAAAAAAAAAGAGAAAGATAAATCAACAGTGTGCCATGCAGTGTTCATTTCTACGATCACACTATTTAGATCTACATACGCTGTACCCCTAATACTGATCTCTATTCACCCACTGACGTGGTAAAAAATAGAATCAGCAGTACACTTTTTTTTACCTTCACCAGTTTGTAAAAATGGTTTCAGTTTGATGAGGATTCGTGACATAATGATACTGATGTAGTATAGTTGTAGCAGCGATGTGACACGCATAGTGTTCAATACCCTTAGAATATAGGATGATTGCTCGAACAAGGAAGGTTTTTCACTATTGCAGATCTAAGCAACTGCTCTAGGTTTTTCTTCGAGAACGGTATGCCATGAATATGTGACACATAAGTATTTAAGAATTCGGGACAGACACGTGAAAATTATGCACCCACAGGTGGTTCAAGAATAGGACAGTCATCCGGCAAAGGCGAATATTGCATTAAATAACAGTAATAAAAGCCATTATTTGTGATGAACCAATATATATAACATCGCATTGTCGGTTACACAAGGCAATGTAATCAGGATATATTATATACTGGCAGTGCCACGGCAATGATGCGAGGTGTATTCTGTGAGAATTCGCAAGGATTAGTAGTGAAACTGGAATTTGTCTTGACAGGTGTGTCATGCATAAAACTTTTGATATTTTGCACCTCTTTATGTCATCATGTTCGGTGGTGATGAATTTTACCAGGAAGAAAACCATGCATCATGCACGACTGACAGGAGATTGGTTGCAGTAACACTCGGATGAATTTCAGGCACATCCTTGTACACTCGCCAGTTTTAACTCTATTTATTGGGTTTTAAATCTCAATAAATTCAATGCAACCATATCTATGAGATTGTTGACGTGTTTGGATATCTACATTTATAAAACAGAAGATGTGTATGTGTATGTGTGTGTGTGTGTGTGTGTGTGTGTGTCTGTTTGCGTGTGTGTATGCTATTTATGCACGTCCACATTTCTCGACCGATTTCAATGAATTTGTAAACACATATTGCAAATTTATTAATAAAGGTCAAAACTAACTTTTCCATCACCAGCCCCCACCGGGTTTGGCAGAAAAATCGATAAAACTGACGGAGGGTACGAACTTTTGCAAAAACCAAGGTAAAGTTGCACGCGAACAGAATTTTTACTGGATGAGCAGATGTTCTTTGTACTTAATGCAAAACATAAAAAAGTGATTGAAGCACTGTTACGAGGTCAATGTAGAGTGCTTGATAGTTTTCCTGCCACATTGACTTCATACGAAAAATTGCAAAATTCTGTGAAAATATCAGGTTTTTCATGCTACTTAAACTAACAACTTGAATAACTTCCTCATTTTTTATCCGAACTTCTTCAAAGACATCTAAAAAAATGTGCCATCATGCAAGAAATAAGAGTTTTAGTTCTGCCCTACACGAAAGCCACTAATCTGCCACTGGGTGATATGCCACTAGCGTTTACCGCTGGTGGCCCGCTCTCGGACCGTCGGTATGTTCGTCTCGGCAATGTTACCACTAGAGGCCCACCGGTAGCACGCCTATGGCTGCCACCAGAGGACTGCTGGCGTTGCCACTAGCGACTTCCATGTAGGGTGCTCGCTTACCCGAGTATAACGAAAAACTGTTTAAAAACCCAGTTTTTCGGATATAACTCCCTGGTTTTACATCCGATGTTTTCCAAATTTGCCATGCAAATTACATACGACATACAAATTGTCTTGCGTTCAGTGGAAGAAATCTGCGAGAAAATAGGTCCAAAATCGGCTTTTGCCATTTAGTCAATAGTTTTTTCATATGATTTCATTCTAAATTGGCATTCGAACAACCTTTGATGCAAAAATTGTTTGAGAAGTATTATTGAAGCTTTAAAAGAGGAATATTAACCCCAACTTTACAGTAAACGTGCGAAGTGGGGGGCGTTCATGTGTTGGTACTTGCAGTTGAATCAAGCTGTGACGCTTCATCCCAGTTTTTGTTTGATTATTAGACTTGTGAACAATCCAATACTATTTGAAATTTATTACGGCCATAGGAAATTTAATGAATATCTAAAACATTGAAACAATTTAACTCCAAACAACGACTATATAAAACAAGCAACTTTTTCTGGCAACAATTTGAAACAAATAAAAATAAAATGTTGAGGAAAGAATATGGACGGCTGGCACACTGAGATATGTTCATTGAGTTAGGAGATTGGTTGTTCTTGAACTGAACCACATGTTTGTATCCTTTTTTTTAAATTTCAAGTAAGCATTTTTGGAGCACCAGGTGTATGTGTAGTTGAGAGTCGACTCACCGTCACTAAATGAATTGGTCCTTTGGCATAGAAATGGGAACTTTTAGTTCATCACTCAGCACACTGATGATTAACCCCAGTTTTTCATATCAATATAAATCTGAGATATGTCTGTGAACGTAACCTGAGAGAATATTGTAAGGCACGATTGTTCATTTCTCTAGATTTAAATATCTCAGCTCTCTGTATCAAAATTTGCGCTCACTACCATATTATCTCGCTCACTGCCTTTTTTAAATAATGAAACATAATTTAATAATCGTTAAGGGATGGCATTTCTTTTGAATAATTGAAAGAGCATTCGCAGTGTAATATGTTTAACAAAGATATCTCCAGAAGAGAAAAGGAATATAACACATAAATTTATTATTCACCATTAGGTGCGTTTTATTTGTAGACTCGTAAATCCTCACGTACTCGTAGAAAATTGAATAGATTAAATTTTTATTTTGCTTAAACGAAAATACTAGACAATGTTTGTTAAAGGGGAAAAACTACACACACACATATATGTATGTGGGTACATGTGCTTCTGTGTGAGTGCATTTATGCACGAGAAAATGATATATTTGTTTATAAATGTAAAACTCTATTCCCGACTTCGAAACCATACCCATGTCCTCTTGCTTTTGATAGATTCGTGATGACACGTTTTCGTTTCTAAAGTTCGCGATATATTCCTCCAAGAAATTCGATAACAACATAAACAAGGTATTTTCAAAATTATTTATGTTGAGAATCTAGACAAAAGAAATAAATGATTAGTCCCGATGATATTAATCCGATATCAAATTCGTCTTTGTGAATCTAACACTCACAGGACATATTGAAGGCAAAAGGGAGAGAGGAAAACCAGCGCATAACGACTGCCTAATGAACTTGTGTAAATGGTTGGCAGAACAGAGATATAGAGAAATAGTAAAAAAAAACTTTACTAAGAGGTGTAAAGGACAGGAAGATGTGGAGCTCATGATCACCACGATCTGAACGGACACACCATGTAGAAGACGACGACGACATACATAAACTAACAATCACTATACAAGATATATATTCTTATGTCACATGCACACACAAATAAGTCCATATGCCGATATCTATATTGCCTATACGTTAATGTATTTGCGCCATTATCCGCTTTTCAGGCAAAACTGCATGCGACAATGAAGGCTGATATCTTCAGTGTCAACGCTAGGTAGCATTTATGCTCGGTGTAGATTGTTGGGTATTCATATTATCGTCACGTATCCATCACATGTCGCTTGGCATTATGTGCGATATGATACGGATAAATGCACATATCATAAAGGCTTTGATCGTCCTTCTGTCTGTAGCCTTTTGAAGAGATTCTGATCATATTAGTCGTTTGACGAATCTAATTCTCGAACAGTGCTCATAGGGCATTAACATTAAATGCCTGTCTTAAATCAGTGATCAAGTCATTTAGCATACTGTTGCCACCGCTTTCTCTTAATGACTGTATTTGTGATATCTACCAATTTTCATTTGCTGTCGATATCATTTGATTATTATACTTATCTTTTAGCATTGATAGCAGTTAATACAAAAATAGTAGTTTTTATTGTTAATGAAATTATGAGGTTAATTTAGGTCTATTTTCTTATTATTGCGAATGTCCTGATGCTAACGAACTTGTTATTTTATGTCAGAATTTGTAAATGAGACTTTATCATTATTATATGGTTTGTTCTTCAGACCAGCATGTTTATCTTGATTGTTATAATCACAACATTTTAGTTGTTATAGCACAGACCTTCTTTGGATATCTACCTTCAGAGTCATTGCTCTTATTGGAATTTCAAATTGAAACCTTTATTCAATCTACGGGGCGAAATTTTTCTCATTCTGCTTTCCATGCTTACAGGATTGTTCACCTTTGTGCTGCTTGTCTGCTGAACCACAATATATGTCACTTTTCAGCATTGCTATCCCTAGGGATTGAACTCTAGCCTACCAGAGAACAAGATAGGATTTACCAAACACTTTAATAAATTAGGTCATTCCATAAACATATAATCCTTTGGGAGCTTTAAACCTAATATATTTAGGTGGTGGAAATGTACGAGTATTCTGACTCAGGTGACGGACTATTTGTTGAGAGTTCTTTCATTCTTAATCAGAGGCTCACAGATAACATTCATTTCTATTGTAGGTTTATTGATAAGGTTCTCAGTACTTAATATATATGCTGCTTCGTCGGCATACATATTAATGATTGTTGAAAATTCTCTGTTCAGGTATTGCACGGCGAATGCTGGCTTACGATACAAGGGAATTGTGAACCCACATTCTATAAAAGTTATTAGTACATCCATGAAGGTTAGTTGATCTGTTTCCTTTCTTATTGTGAACTGTTTAGAATGTCTTATTTACTTCATATGGTCTGATATAAATTCCAGGAAAGACAGAGTACGAAAACAAAAATCTCAAGAGAACCGAGTTGTACAACGGGCAAAACATGAGCATAACTATCAAATTCATTATGGGGATCTGAGTAGCAAAGCACCTAATATACTTGTTAGGTTTTCGGTTGCTGTTGATGCATAACTACAGATGCACTTACACGTACCTTACATCGATAGTGTTGTTCATTTGTAACGAATTGTTAGATACATTATTATTTTGTAATGTTATTTTTTAATTAATATGAATTTCTGATATTGTTTTATTTAAGAAAATACTTTAGACTAAAACTTCATATTCTATAAAATAATGGTGAAATGATTCCCTAAGTAATTGCAATTAATAAACTGTTTTT
Organism: Acanthosepion esculentum; assembly: GCA_964036315.1. Lineage (NCBI taxonomy): Eukaryota > Metazoa > Mollusca > Cephalopoda > Sepiida > Sepiidae > Acanthosepion > Acanthosepion esculentum. The sequence goes on from OZ038491.1 coordinate 90,365,194, forward strand.
ATATTACAGAATGCCAACATTTTCAGCATAATCATTGCACAGTCTTTAAAACATGCAAAGATCAGTACAGTATAATATAAAGGAAAATAATATTGGAAACATGTAAACATTTTTTAATAACTTAAATGACTAGACGCGGTCGAATATACTTTAAAACAGAAAATAACCGTGGAATGAAAAACCTAAAAAATGTCGTCTTCTGCTAAAAATCGAGAAGCTAAAAAGAATGAGGAAACTTACATGTGATTATAATTTCAAAATTGTTTCTTTTTGACATTTGCTTAATTTACTAATAATAAGGTGTGCCTTACTAATGGCCTGAATGCTTCTAATAGATGTTTAATTGTGTGAGTTTTTTCTTTGTAAATAGAAGTGGGCATCATGCCCATCGCACTAGATTTACTTTAAAACTTCTTAGTTGAATAGCGCCAATTAGAAGATAGGCAGATTACAGAAAGCTATTGTTCAATAAGCCGACAAGAAATAAGACAAAATTAATCACGAAAGACACGGTGAAATCCAGAACATTGAAATCCACAGAAAAGTTTTAATTGAGAATAATTGTTTTGATGAAAATGACACATATAATAAAGATTAACATTCCTGGCTCTTGCATGCATGTGTTTGATGTGCGTATGTAAATATTTTCGCATGTAGACAGCTTAGATAAATAATAAGAGATAAGATGATAAAAAATGCGCGTGTATTCACCTGTTAAAAATGGACTCGGGATGTGTAACACACAAGTATGTGGATGCGTTACTGTGATTCTCCACTGCCTTAAGCAGGTATTGAACTCACAACTCTTTGGATTCTGTCACTGGATCTAACCAAGTTCAATACCTGGTTATGGAAGTGGAGAACTTGGAGAGGTGAATTAACAGGAGATAACTGATAACTGACATCCATTAGATATGGCACGTAGAACTAGAACAATATACCCCAGCGAGCGAAATAAATGGTTCAATTCCACATTCCAACTACCTGAAGAAGGCCGGAGCGTACAACGGCCGAAACGTTATGATAATTATGGCAACAAAGATAAGTACAATAGTCTGAATAATGTAAATAGTACTGAAAATGAGAATTGGTAACTCCAGCCCAGATATAGCGGCGATACTCCCTTTCCGGTCGCAAGGACAGGATACAATAAGAAATTGAAAGGCTTTACGATATCAGTAATGGTATGCGTGAAGAGGAAACCAATCAGATTACAAGTTCATGTAATCGAAATTAAGGCGAAGGAAGGAGAATCTAGTGCAAGAAAACTTCGAAGTTGAAAGAGAAATGAAAGCGGAAAAATTCTCATTAAATTCTCAGAGAAATAAATAAACAACATAGGTGCAAATTTTAATGTTAAATGTAAATGAAATGGGAAAAGCCAAATGCGGAAAAATGAAATTTGTGATAAAACAAATATTGTTAAAGATATAAGCACCATAGAGATAAGCAGCATAAATAAAGTCAATGTGGAAAGTGATCATAGAATGCTAGGTTACAGAGTCAAATATGATTTTAACGGGTGAAAGAAAACATGCCTAGAAAAGGTCAGAAGAAACTTCAAATTTCCGCTAAAAATTGAAAACGGAGCTCAGGCCTTATGGAATAGTTAAAATAATATAGAAGATAAGAATAGCAAACATACCGTAATCAAAGCTAATCAGATAAAGGATGAGAAAAGAAAAATAAACAGAAAGATGAACATAAAAATGGTAGAAGTTACCAGAAAAGCGAAGAACTTGTACCTATTTGATCTGCATTCCACATAGATAAACAACAAATACTTGCATTAAAAGAGAGAAACTTACAAGTTGCTAAGTGTCGAAAAATGACAATCTACGAAAACTTCAAAAATAAAATTCATGCTAACAGTTGGGCATATTCTAATACTGTTCCAACGGTAATAGCAGTTTCATAGTATCAAAAGCAGAAAAAACATCATTCGAAAATGTGAGAGCAACAGATCTTTTGTATAATTCAGTAGAGGAATTTCACAACTATTTATCGCTGTATAAAGAAAGAAAAGCATTTGAAAACATTTGTCTAGGAATAGTAATCCTACTTTACAAAAAGACATACAGTAAAGGCATATGTAAAAATTGGTCATTCAGAATACATTCGAACATAAATAATATATTCTCAAAGTACTTAAAATGACTAATAAATTTAGCCATTTAGGAGTGGTTACGCAACAACAGACCCGGTACAAAAATAGGCTAAAAATACAACAAAATATAATAACAAACCACTCTATTTGACTTTACGTAACTGTGAAAATGCATGTTATTCAGTAGAAACCTCAACAGCTTTTAACTCACTTCGAGAGTAGTATATTAATGAAAATTATATTTAAAGTTATCAAGAATGTGCATGATGTACGGTAATATTTTGATTACGCATTAACGCAGAGAAAATAGATTAAAAAAGAAAACAAGGGGATACTATTTACATCTTGCTTTAAATGTATGTCCTGAAAAATGAACTAGAAAGAAATAGAAGTAAACATAAATACATAATATTTGAACGGCTTACGAAAAACATGAATGTCAGAATTGTCATATAAAATATAAGAAATGTTAAGCGATCTGAATAAGGAAAGTCAGAAATTAAGTTTCAAGTGAACAGAAATAAAATAGATGGTTGGGAAAGACAGCAAGAGAAAGGATAGTAGATGTAGCAAAAGGTTAGTTGATTATTGCAGAATGGATAACAAACGTTGTAGGAAATAGATAAATAGAAGGTAAGGGTACTACTAGAGAGATTTGTTATTAAGGCATACTCGGCAACAACACTTATAATCCTCTAATCTGGTCTTTCTTATGATTATGTGATTATAATTCCAGAATTGTTTCTTTTTGACACTTCCTTAATTTTCTAATAATAAGGTGCTCCCTACTAATGGGTTGAATGCTTCTAATAGATGTTTCGTTGCGTGAGTTTCTTCTTTGTAAATAGAGGTGGGCATCATGACTATCGTACTAGGTTTACTTTAAAACTTCTTAGTTGAATAGCGACATATATATATATATATATATATATATATATATATATATATATATATATATATATATATATATCAAGGTAAAAGACAATAGGAAAACTGTATTATTAGCCGACGCGTTTCGTCCAAAGTGGACCTTTTCAAGGCAAAAACGGAATGAATTTATTTAACAAAGTAACTATTAACAAGATAACAAAATGTCCTTAGCAACTAGAAGAATTTAGAAAACGCTATTGTATTCATATTGTCAACAGAAAATTACGTCAAGTACGTGTGGAAATATTGTTTTAATTGTTGTATTGACGGATTCAAACATTTCCTTTTGATTTCTTAATATAGTTGTGTACATTCGCTTGGGAGAGTAGTAATTCTGTGATATTGGGTAAAAGCTTAGGTGTAGATTAATATTTGGATAATATTCAATGGCGGCACTCTCGATGATTTTCCTTCTGATATATATATATATATATATATATATATATATATATATATATATATATATATATATATATATATATATCAGTTAAAATTAATTAAACCCCACTGCAGGTAGAAGTGAAATATGTATGCGATGATTTTTCAAACTGAAAAGTTTTTATCTTTTAAATTTCTAGCTTTAGCCTTGACAAAATGAAATAGAGAAAAACTCATTAAATTTACAGCCACCATACTGAAGGAATAAAGCAATTTCTCAAATTGGGTGCAGTGTTATTTAATTTAGTTAATCAATTTTGATTATACTAAAATCACATTAAATGGCTTCATAATTCCTTCATGAGAAACATCTGTCATGCTTTCTTTTATTTCCTGACACAGTGACTCTCGCCATATTTTTCACTTTTTAGAACCTTCATCCTTTAATTCAACAGCTTTCATCTATCGTGAACTCTGCCTGAATATCTAATTAGACTCTATTTCTTATACATTGCATGATAATTTCCCGATATATGTTTGGTAATATGATTGTATATATACAACATCAAATATAATCCCAGATGTCTATCTGGAAATGATCCATCCATTTTATAGTAACGAGTAAGTAACCCAGTTTGGGCGAGGACTCCTCAGTTCTCGTCAAAGAACTCATTTTAGGAACTCATACTCTTATTCTAATGTCACTTCCAATGTATAAATGTTTTTAGAAAGTCCTTTTAAGCGATCACTGCCTCATTGTGATCTCTTTAATCCTATTCATGATCTTAGATTTCCTCACTACGAACAGCGATTTTAGATTTGAGTAAGTCAAATATTTCAGCGGGCAGGACTGATGTTAGAATGACCAAAGAATGGACAGTTACCTTGGGATTATTGCGCTTGCTCTCAATATTTTAGGACGTTAAAGGACTTACGTGAAATATAAAGTTTCTGAAAATTCCTGACAAATTTAAAACATTTTATCTGTCCTTCGTTTATTTAGTCACCCATAAATCCCTTAGTTAAACAGATTCTGTAGAATATTCTACAAGTTTTGAAGTAAAAACTAATATACCTTGAATACGACCATCCACATTATTAAAATTATTGAATTCTTTTCTGACAATTCACGTGTGAATGTTTGTACATAAACACACAGGTTAACATAGATTATCACCAAGTCATAGCTGGTATTATGTTGCTATAATAAAAAATATAAAACATAATAGGAAAAAGGTTATTATGCTATTACCCGTTTATGTAGAATTTAACATTCGTCGGCACCCGTTCACATCGGGATCGTTACCCTCTCCCCTTATTCCCTTTCTCCCCTCTAGTGACGATGGTGTAGATGGCTGTGAAGGCCCAGTCTACTCCAGGAGAGTCGGGAGCAGGAATCACAGAGGAGTGTGGGTAGTGGACATGGCTGGGCGAGTTTAACCCTCCTGACAGCACGTCACAGATCCTCTACATGACGATTAGACTCGAAAGTCTTGGCCCCGCAACCTCGGATGGTCCTCACATTAGGAAGGCCGTTTTTCAGGTTTCAAGGTCAGGAATGTCTTCAAGTGATCCTTGAAACTTCATTTTTGTATCCCTGCGTAGCCTTTTGCCGCTGGCGAGTTCTCCAAGCAGGATGGTACACGAGAGTCGAATGGAACGCATTCTGGACGCATAGCACGTTAAGCAGAGGTGATGTTGAAGGATGGTAGCCTCGATGCTGTCGACAGATATCCGAGAGAGAAATCTTGTTTTTCTTGATGTGGTCATCCAACTCTAAATGAAAGCTCTTTCAAGTCACAAACTTTATTTACGTGATGCATCCAGTTTCAGTGAACGATCTTTGAAAGACTCCTTTAAAACTTGACCGAAATCCACCATTTTCAATTTAACACCTTCTGCACCTACGTTTTTTATTTTGTTGATTTGTGTCATCCAAGAAAAGAACAATGGGAATTCTCCAGAGACCAAATACCATACTTGGAATTTTTGCTATTCCTTTTACAAAAAAACTAAATAAATGAAAATAAAAAAAACTAAATAAAATAAAATAAAAACAGTAAGAAAGAGAAAAAAAAGAATATTCTCCGTGGTACAACAAAGAACAAATATATATAATTGATCAAAATATCATTTAAAAATTCATTCACGAAATCGAACTAAAATTAATGTTTTTAAAATATTTTTTGCAATTGAATTTTTGAAAATTAAAGAAGTATATATATGTTGAATGCAGTATATAATTACGGAACCTGTCTCATATTATTTAGTCGCTACGACCAAACTGAATGCTAATGGAATCAAAATCTACGAAAATTCATCAAAGCAAAAGAATATTTTCTGTAGTAATGGCTTTTTATTTTAAAGTATGGACATAAAAAATGTGCTCTAGAATTTTGTTGAAACTTGACTAATGCATGGAATAATAATGCAAACACACAATGTACTTAGAATAAAATGTATTGAAACAAGAAAGTGTACACAATATTTACATATAGTCTTTTGTATATTTCTGGGAAGACCGTTCCTGGAGAATGTGTTGACTAAGTCGCAGTCGGGCAGAGTCTCTAGTTGGATCTCTTGATTCGCCTCCCTGTCTTCCGGTACCAACCATATTTATATCGTCGGTACTCCGCTATGCAAATTAGGTGGATCCTACCACAACAAATTTGATTATGGCGAATGTAAAACGTATATGTAAATATGCGAATGCAATATGTATCAAGAGATAAATTCTCATTTCGATGAGCATGGGACATTTCTTTTTAACGTCTGACACGTAGAGGAGCTGAGACTGGCAGAGCTTTGTCATAAATGTGAGACAATACACCACAGATCAAAATGTGTATCTTTAAAGTTTTATTTTTCTTCTTTTATATACCATATACTTTCAGGATATGGGCTACCCTGGCTATCCATAACTTCCTGTATATGATTGACTCATTGACACCCGTAACGTCCTTATATTGCCAACTATCTACAGAAACACGTCAACTAGATTACTCGGCATTTTCCTCGCGTCTTTTCATTATCAATATATCTTACAATTTTCCAAGCCTCCTTTCCTCATTTTGGGTTCCAGAAATGTCACTTATCTCTTTCTAATTGTCAGCAGCCATTCCTTAAAGTTTAATTGTTGCACACGTCCTCTGCATTCGTCACATCTGTTGCTTAACCTGTAAGAAATTTGTCTAATGTTCACTGTCTTATAAGAGATAGATATTACAACATTCTTTTATTTTTTTCCTCTGGAAAAATATTACTTATCTAACTTAACTAAATTGTTTTAATTGTAGTAAAAATATCTAGTTTCGTTGTTCAAATTATAGTGATATATTATAATCATTTTAATTGTTATGATAAAAAATGTTTTCACAATACATACTTCAGTACAATAAATTAATTTTAAACTGGTGGCAAATCCTGATCGTTACTGATCTACTGCTTTGACTAAACTTATATGTTGATCTAAAGTGCTTCATTTGAAGAAAAATATTTTAACTTGACAAAATATTACAAACTTCTAAATTTTTGCAAACATGGGAAAGCGTCTGTTCTTATCAATTTCGTTGCAGTCGTTTGTAAATTGGCAATGCAAATGTTTGTCAATAAAGCAATGTTCTTTGTTCATGTATCTTCATTTATTTTCAGATGGTAGACTTTCTCTTCTACCTTTCCGAAAATGTTCCTTCATTTTTTTTATTTACCTACAAAATATTCTTCGAATTTTCATCGTTTTATTTATTTTCTTTTCTACTAAATAATTTTATTTGCATTTAGTATTTAATAAAAGTTTTCTTTCATTTATTTTCTCAATTCTTTAGTGTAATTGCTCTAAACTAGGAGCAATATTTGTTCAATTTTTCTTACATTAAATTCAGCGTAGACTTTTTTTTGCTTCACCCCCGAATAGTATTTCATCTTTCGAAATATTTTAGCTTCTCTTTTTCTTTTCTTGTGTGCCTTGCTTTTCTCACCTTTTTACAATAATTGATTTTCGCTCTTTAGCGTGGGGCGCCATTTTCTTTCATCGACTTATCCAGAGATTTTGAAGAAACTCACATCAAAACATTTCCTTTCCAAGAAACCACAGACACGAAATGAAGAGGAAAGTAAAAAAAGAGTAAATTTAATAAGAAAGTCAACAAAATGAGCCGCCGCAACAACCTAAGCAAAGTGATAACAACTATTAAGGCATTTTGCAGTAGATTGAATCGCAGTCCTAAATAACAACAATAACCTTATTTATTATCACACTGTAATATGAAAGTATAACGTCTTTCTTGATTTTGGCCATTCTGTCAATGTATCTTAACGCCAGCATTACAGCTATGCATGATTATTGGTGTTCCTGTTATTTTCTATAGATTTCACATTTCCAGAATGTAAAGAATTTATCTGATATTTTATTCGAGCATCTTTCATTTTCTTAAATCTTCATATTGCTAGACAATGTATTATGGAGACAGAAAAATTTTGAAATCGACCAAGTCATATCTAGTATTTGGTCTGTTGATCAAATTTTGAGAAGTAGGTCTAGCTCATAACTTTTCAGCACCACATGTAGAACTAATAAAATCTCTATTAAAATAAAACAAATTAAAACCGAACTTAGAATTCTGGCATAGAAATCTAATTTGTCAGTAAAAATTCAAATAAAATAAGTTTAGGATTCTTCGAATTTAACCAAAATAGGACGATTTTCCTAAATGGACAATAGTTTGAAACTTATAATTAATACCAGATTTATATAAATTTATAAAACAGTTTTTTTCAATTCAATAGAGAATTTTGTAGAAACTTAATACCGAATATTACGGTGGTCATTAATGGCTTAATATATCACAGAAAATAATCTGGATTAAGTGTTGAAAATTAAAGATGTTTGCCTGCTTGTGCGTGTGTTAACTGATAACCTTTTTGCAAAGTAATTTTGATGAAAAATCAAATTCAAGTCTTTGAAAAAATTACAAATTGTATACATTTGCATACAGGGGTGTCCTTTTACTTCAAGGGGAAGTTAATAAATGATGATACTAAGTAAAACTTTGATGTCTACATCAGAATTTAAAAGTAATTGGTCAGTCTTCCAATTATTCAATTTGCACACGGTAGATTTCATATTCGGTATACTCGGGTTTTGATCTTATCGTTTTGGTTAAAAGAAAATTAGACGCGAAATGAATTTACCCAGAAAATGCTTTACGAAATGAAGCATTACATAAGATTTAAATTGGAGCAAGCAATCTTATGAATTTCATAAGATAATAAAACATGAAGGAATAATAAGAGAAAGAAATGAAAATCTCCTGGACAAACTCTACAGCGTACAAAGTAAAAGGGCAGATTCATGAGAAATTGCAATGGTAAAAAGAAAAATAATATCGAGCGAATAGAATCTCACGAGCGAAAAATTGTAAAAGGACCGAATTTACCCGAGCAGAACTAGACAAAATAAATAGTAAATGAACAATGAAAAATAACAATAAAATAAACTTTTAAATTTATATAAAACAAATCTGACAATCATTGCATTTCTTAATCACTCAGAGCTATATTTGATATTGTTTTTGCTTACACTTGTCTTAGTAATAATATCTTAATTTTTTCTTATGAGTTGAAGCATTGTTAATTATTATTCATTTCCTACTAGTATTTTTTCACGCCTCTCGAGAACTTTTTCTTTATTTCCGATTTGTGTTGTTTGACCGTAGAATAAGTCACAGTAGCTACCACGAAAAGAAGCTAAAAGTAAGATGAAAGAAATATTGTTGTCTAGCCCCTTCATGCTGAGGATAGTCCTGGGGCGACTATCTTGATTCACTCATATGTTGCATTCTTCTTTTTATCATTTTCCGGCCGGGTGATCGCTAGTTGGTTAGTTCGGAGGTAAAATGAGAACTTTAACAAAAGGGATCTTAAACTTATCTATTTTATTAAACATTCTGACGTGTACATCTTCTAACTAGCCAATTGAGTTACTCTATCACCCCCACTGTGGAGCAAGTTCCCCAAGACACCCATGTCTGCTCTCTTCAACGCATAAAACATAACTCATTGAAATCACTATCTCTCTAACATTCCCACGTTCGGCTCAGCCAATCCAAACAACTGCCTTTGTTTTCCTGTATTTACCCTCGAATGTCAAAATGAGGAAGTCAGAGAAAATACAATTCTTTAAAAAATAATAGTCTAGCATACTGTTATTTAACATTCCTTACCCAACCATCAAAAAAGATTCATTTATGAATTTTATTTCAACTTTTTTACTCTAAAATACCCACTATAATTTCGTGTATGTAAGACGTGCTCCTTACAGATTTTTCAGTCACATGATTACACGAGCATGCACATAACAAATCCTGATAAAGAAACAACAAAATTCTGACCAGTTTTTCACGCTTCACAAACATTTTTTTTTAACAAAAACAGAATACTGGACAAGACTTCGTGACCCAAGGATACAAGTCACTGCAACAGTCTGAACTTTGACCTCACCATTAACCGAGGTAAGCAGCTATCACCTTTGCAATCCAATATTCCTGGGGAGAACAAAATTCCTTGCCTCTTCAATTCAAAGGTCAAAGTAAGGAATTCAGAGGAAATATAATTCTTTAAAAAATTATTTTCTTAGACTATTATTTAACAATATTATACAAAAATTAACAAAGGTTTATTTTACTTGAACTAGTTAAATCCTTTACACAATGATTCTAACATGACATGAAAAATGTTTCGGCATATGAGATTAGTTGGTTGCAACAGCGTCTGTACATACAATTTTTGATAATTTTACTCAATTTGCTTACTTATTTTTCTGATATTTTACTTTTTACTTTTTACAGAAAATTGAAAAGAAGGATCAACGCTGTAATTGCCAATCAATTTTCCGGTTGATTTCCGGTTGTTTTGTGAAATACACGAATGAGTTAAGGATAAAAATGATAGCCTCAAATAATAGTAATAATACTAAAGAACACGTAATGTGACCGGCTTGATTAAATAATAATAATAATAAAGTAGTTGAAAAAAATATATTTCAGACAAAATGTTATTTCTGATATTGCTAGAAAATATTTCAAAATAAGGACAGAGAGATTTCTCCCTTAACAATCAGTCATGTGTTCTAAAAATGCTTAGCAAAGTCACGTGGGCACCTGCTTGTTTCCTTCAATCAATTCAAAAAGAAAAATCGGTAAGTATGGAAAGCATCAGATGAATTGCTTATGTTCCATTCATCAAAAAAGTTAAACGAAATATACGGTGGTGAACATTTGGAAATTGAAGAAAACTATTGCAAGGAGATGGGAATATATAAATTAATGCGATAAAATTGTTTACCTCTTGTCAACTTGGGTTTAACCTCTTTTATAACACGGCCACGTGACTATATACATTAGACGCAAAACTAATAATAAGCATTATTTTTATAACTTTGTATTTGAAACCAGTAAAGTGGAAATATTGCATATTAGAGTATTAGTTTGATCGCTGATAAAAAAAGTTTTTTTTTCACAGATAAGTGACTACTTTAGCATATATTCATAGTGGGCAAACCTTTTCTTATCTCAAAATCTCTCAGATACCAGAAGCTGTAGAAGGGAATACAAAGGCGAGACTAGACACCTCTTGAAAGTGAGCCTGGAGGAACTACTGAAAGTCGTATTGAAATCAGAGTTGACTGATTAGGTGTGAAACGGAAAGGGAACACCAACTTGTATGAAAATAGGTTAGAATAATCTCGAACAATGTCGAACAAACGTGGATGATATGTGCTATGATTTATGAAACACTGAAGTCTCTCAGATCCAGTCGTAATTTTCTGAAGTGGATTTCTGGTAATGGATATAACAGACAAAAATTTGTTAAGATTTCTTTGAAAATGCAACTACTGTATTTAACATTAATTTTTCAAAAGCAGTTTTATTTATGGTTTTTATAATACAAGTTAGTTGAAAAAATGATTTTTGGCACATTCAGTATTTTCGTAGTCATTCGAATTATATACGAGATTACAAGAGAAAAGAAATAGAAATGCTTCCTTTAAAATCGTTAATATTTACCCAGCTAGGATTGTGCATATTTGTTCTTTACAAGTTTCCATGCAATGCACAAGAAGAATGTTTATTCAGAATCTGATTACGTGTCTACGACAAGGCTTCATTTTGCTAACTGTACAGTACGAGCACAGAGCCTAAATTGATGCGAACTCATCAATTTCGAGCGTTTTTTGTTTCAAAAACTGTTGTTCTGTTGAAAGGATAGAAGTTTGATTGGAAAGCTTTCCGGACAAATCTTTTCAATGAATAGTACTCTGGTAATCGGATAACGTCTAGGAGTAAAACGTCTTACTTAGGGAAAGTGTGAAGTGAATGAGATTGTGGTATTACTTAGTTGTGAAATCTTTTAAGAAATTCATTCACTTATTCGGCATGATCCTTAGTAAAGTCCTAAACCATTTCATTTATTGTAACTAAATAACATTTTTCCAACAATTTTATCAACTTCGAATTCACTGACCTTATATCCTTTATTTTACTGCATCAAGCAACATCTGAAACAAGACTACGGAACTTAACACCGTCTACGTTTTCTGCTATTATCTCTAAACTAGATATCTCTAAATTAGTTCTCTCTTTAGATAAAAACGGCAAGCTATGACTGTTGCATTGGATATATTGAAGACATTTGAAGATTTGGCATATTGATCTTCTTCACAAGAAAGGTTTTGATATTTCTGAGCAAACTTTTTAAATACTTCAGTTTTTTTTTTATCAAATCGCGAATTGAACATTGTCTTGAATGGTCACTCTTCTAGATCTTTTTGCATTAATGCAGACGTCCTCCATGGCTCTATGCTTAGATCCACGTTGTTCCTAATGTTCATTAACGACATTCCTGAGGTCATCAGGGCATCATTTCTCAACTCGTATCTATGCTGATGACAGCCATGAACATTTCGATAAACTCATTTGGCAACTGTTCTAAAACACGATCTACTTTTTGTTGTTAACTGGGGCAATGAATGGCTTGTTAATTTCAAAGCCCCCAAAATGAAGCTGCTCTCTTTTAATCGTATGACATTTACCTTCCGCCAGTATGGCTGAGATACTGACGTCAAAGAGATTGATTCATTGCACTTTTCGCACTAACGTTTCCACTGACATGAAGGGGAAAGAATATATCGAATCACTTACTAAATCTGTTGCTAGGGAATCGTATTAGACAATTGTTTTCGCCAGAATCTATCTTACATATTTATAAGTCTATCATTCGTTCTTGCTTTGAAATCTATTGCCAAATCTACTCTTGTGCTCCTGCTATATATATATATATATATATATATATATATATATATATATATATATAGAAATTCTCGATAAAATACAAAGAAGAATCTGCAATGCTACTGGTTCTGACCTGGCATTTCAGCTTCAGTCCCTTTTTCACTGCGGTATTATAAGTTCCCTGTGTCTTTTCTGTTAATACTTTCATGGTAATTGTTCTGATGAACCTTCCTCCATGGATATAATGGTATACGTGACTGAGACAGATAATAATATATTTAATGGGCAAGAAAAATTTACAGGTTCAAGTTGTACAGAAAGTGTACCATTCAGCGACATGGCTTTCAAATTCATACAACGTATTATGCATATCAGTAGACAACGTGTAAATATTAAACAGATTCATGTTTAACATATGACAATGGCAGCATAAAGAACATCACAATACAGAAGAGAAAGGCTATAGACGCGAGGGTCAACGAATCTGACGTGCAACTAGATATTTAGGCTCTTAAGAATTGGCCAACTTTGTCACATGAATGAATATGCTGCTCATTTATTTCAGTGTGATCAGTTGATCTTCAGTAGGTGTGGGTCCGTTAAAAAGGGGTCTATGAAATAAACAAGCAAGAGTCAGTGTTATGCACTGCAGTAGCTTCTCTCCCAGAAGTGGCTGAATCTAGATTAATTCTATACGCTGTTGTAGCTTTCGAAAATGGAACCCACCTGATAGTTGCTGAGCACCCAGGCACATATGTTCTTCTTTAACCCCTGCAACATTGATGGGTTATCTCTTCTGAAAATATGCACCACTCACTAATCCCTGTTCATGGGCTATATAAGAAATTATCTCCTGAGAAAATAAACATTCTTCTTCCCATTTGAAGCACTACAGATTGTTATATAAACAAATCCTTTCATGGCTCCGGTAAAGCAAAAGCATTTAAGCTTATGATGGAGGGGGCAAATGTTCATCATTCTCCTAAGAGCCTTGGAACAAATCAACACAAAATTAGCAGATATCAGCGAGAGACGCCTGCACACATTTTGTTGGAGCCTCGATTTGTGAAACCAGAATGTGATTCGCTAGATATACTACGTTGTGAGAAAGCCACAAAAAAGCTGCATCAAGAAAACTTCTACCGACCGAAGATACTTTTCAGCAGCATGTGATTCGTGCGTCATAACTGTCTATGATATGGCGACAAGCAAGTAGGCTTAGCCCCTATCTACCTGATCGAGTCGCCTGGGAATACTAAAGTGATAAGATGAATTTACTCTGTATCATAATGTTAACTAAGTCATCTGCAGCGGAAATTTTGATAGCACATTATTCAATTATATATAATACTAGCAGCATGGCCCGGCGTTGCCCGTGCTTGATTAAAAAATCGTAAGACTCATACAGCAATCGCTATCACTTGACTTAAAATATTTTTGCCCTTCCTTGCCTTTAAAGGAGTGCCTTTTGCCGTGCTGATGTTGCTACATGCCTTACTTCTTGCCTATCTCACACTGCGAATTTTTTCTAAGCTCTATACTAAACATTAAATCTGTTACGAAAAAAGAACTAAACAAAATGAACACAAAACGATCAGCTTTAAAAAAGGACTCGTAACTGGAAAAACCGAATGAAAAAAGAATGTTAACAACAAATATTTTTTCACACCCAACCCAGTTCTGCGGAATCAGAATCAAGGTTGACTTTAAGCAAGAGAATGAGCCAATTGGAGTAAAGTGCCATGCAGATTTAAATTTTTCCCACTTGTGACGAATGCAGCTATCGATTTTTTTTGCATGCTAGCATGCTTAGTTAATATTCGTGTCAGTCAGCTGTTGGCTCTCACGCTGGCCAATAGAATCTCCCTGCCTATTCGTAGCAGCCAGCTATAAGCTCTCACTGGCTAATAGAAAATGGCCGCAAACTACATGAAAACTGTCGTAGAAGCATGAAAAAATCGATTATTTCCACTATCAATGGGAGTTGGGAAATGCAAAGTCGGTCTTGGCCTTTCCACTAACTTGGAGCATGTGCATGTAGATTTTGGTGCAAATCCGTCGAAAATTGTGGCCGTGCATTCGTTACACACACATATATCCCGCCTTTTATAGATAGAGATAATAACAGTACTTTTACATTTCAGTTAGCAAAAATGTGCTTGGGTAAGGGAGATTACTCTGAGAGGCTATAAAAATTGGCCAACATTTTCCAAGGTGACATCCGCAATTTTCTGGCTCCGGAATAATCCCTCTATCTGAAAATATAGGTGGCCTTTTGTGGCATTAGTTGTGACACCTATTCCATAAAGTATGCATCATTTAAGGGTTTGTTTACAGCATTATCTTTTGGCTTTATGAAGATAGCTACCCGTTACCAGTCATTTCTAGTTTGCTTTATGGATTGGTTATTACTTGTTTCAACCAGTATCACTACAGAGATCCATCGTCGATTAGCACGCATTGTATCTTATCTTGGTGAGCTGAGACATGGCTGTACGCAAGATTGACCTTTATTAAATTACTGGACTCAGACAGTAGAAGATGAGATGACATAACCGCGAACCCGCATGAGAAAGCAACAGACTGTCCCTGGAGGCCATGACCAATTTGAATAAATAGAGCAGAAACATAAGAGAAATTTATATGTCAGATGTCTATGCTAAAATTAATTGGGACCAAACCAAAGAAAAAAGATAGAATCGAAGAATAGCAAATATTATGTTAAAAATGCGAAGCAAAGTTGTCAGGAAAACTAGTTTTAAGGGTGTTTTTTCTAAAAGTAAAACGGAATCAACAGAGATTAGGAACACTGTATAGAAATTAAAGGCTATACAATTACAAGATTATTTCTGCTCATCAACTTGATTTAAATTCTCTGAAGTTAGCTTTTCCACATAAAAGACAATTGTAAGTTTTAAATTAGTTGTAATGCAGACTTTAATTTGGCATATTCAGTGTGTGAGGAGGTGAGAATGGTTTCCTTTCTCGTTAAAACAAACGCGGAATTTTCTTTCAAACAATATGGTAAATTCTCAGACTTAAACTTATTAATCAACAGAGTAAAACTTTCTAACGGTAAGAATACGAATAAGTCACCAGCGAAATTATGGTAGAAAATTAATTTTAAAACTCATTCGTATCAAAGAAAATGTAATAAATCGGTTATGTAGAATACAAAAATACTATTTAATTGAAAAATGTCTAAATTCATATTCGATTCTAGCGAGGATTTAAATTAGCAAGTTAAGGACAAAAATGTTTTTTTTCTATTTCCTGATTGGACACTCACACCCGCATACATTATCTGCCTGTCTATATGATATTCTTGCAGCACGTAGCACCTATGCTTTCGAACACTTACATTACACTTAGAAGAGCAAATACAATGATTATTTGCATGTCACAATGTCATGATGAACTTAGGGAAGACAAGAAGGCGGAGAAGGAGTAGCTTTTTCATGGAAGAAGCTTGCAATTTCACATGCAATTCCTTTCATGTCATTGAATGTCAGTGAGAATAGAATGAATAGATGGGAAGTAGCATGAGAGCTGAAAGGGCTTGGAAGATGGAAATTGTGAAAGAGAAAAATAGTTGAGAATAAAAATTGAGAGGAAGAGGGAAATCAAGAACCATCGTGTTTTTCTCGTTATTTTGATACTGAGCAGAAAACAGGAAAGGAGAGAGAGAGAGAGAGAGAGAGAGAGAGAGAGAGAGAGAGAGAGAGAGAGAGAGGGATAGAGAGAGAGAGGGATAGAGAGAGAGAGGGATAGAGAGAGAGAGAGAGAGAAGTAGTGTAATGGATGGAATTGAAGATGAAAATATATGAAAGGACGAGAGAGAGCATTAAAATCAAATGGAATGTCCAAAATGAGTGTGAATGTAATATCACAATAACGATCCTTTAATTAGAACGAATAAAGGTTTCAAATGGAAAACTTCAAGCTGTAGTGCTGGGAATGGCGATTTTGATAAGGAGAGATAAAGTATAAAGAGAATAGAGGCATAAATGAGGAAAAATGGGGTCATCTTGGAGGGTAGTGTGTTTGAAAAATCACTGATATATATGAAAAAGAATTAATAAAAATAAGTAACTTTTACTAAGTTAGGCGTACTTCAAAGACTGCAGGATTCAAGATCAATTCTAAGCTATTTGCTTCATACGAGATAATTAATCATATGATATTTCAAGTACTGACTAAGAATTATTTCTCTTCTCTTCTGGGCAAAGTGCCTTTTCCCCTAAGTGATCAATCAATTACTTACTAAATCTGCCGCACATACTTGATATAAATCTCTCGTAAATATGTCATACATTGATGAGTATAACTTCGTGTTATAAATGAAAACTGATGGGTTCAAGTTTCCATCCAAGGCGGGACCGGAGACACTCGCATCCTCGAGCAACTTAAGGTATTTAGATTTTGTCTTTGTCCTTGTATATTCCTCATGTGATTGACATTCTGACTTGCTTCTTTATTTTGATAAGAACCGAATTTGCGAAATTGCTGTTGATGAATTGCAGCATAATATTAATTCTGTTTATCAGTCATATTTAAGGGGAACTTTTCCTATGGTATCAATTTCAATCATACACTGACCTGAAAGCAGAATGATAGCATTGTCCAGAATGGTGAAGTCGGATGATTTTATAACACACGCATATACGCCTACTGCAATCAAACAAAAGATGGCGCGATTAATATTCGGAAGAAGATTGTAAGAAAAGCTAGTTTTTTTTAGAGGGATAATAATAATAATAATAATAATAATAATAATAATAATAATAATAATAATAATAATAATAATAATTTTGCATATGTATATATTAACAAAATTTGCATATGAATATATCAACAACAAAAGCAATACGGGAATTGACTGCAGGTTCATACAAATATACGACGGGGCGGTGGAAATTTCTCTACCAGACACATTTACCAAAACTTTTCCAAAAGAAAAAGGAAGATTTTTGGAAGAGATTCTTGGCCAGAAACTCTTCGCTGAGACCTTTCCATCATTGACTTGTATTATTATTCTGCAGAGAAAATAAAATCCTCGGCTTCATTTCTGCGCTTTATGATACTATAGCATTATGGAAAATGTTGGAATATCAAATTTTGACGCTCGCTCACTACTATCGTGTTCATAAAGAAACACATAGAAAAAAATTAATTATACTATCACTGTATTGTGTCCATAAAAAATAAATAATTAATTATAGTGTAAAAATAATTATAATAAAATAATTATAACAATTATAATTATCATTAATTCACTCATTCTAAACCAATGGAAATGACCACACTTTCTGCTCTGCAACAGAAATACGTGACATTCTCACTATCGGGCAAACAGTTCACATGAACACGTTGTTAAGACGTGCGTCAACGAAAAATTTATCTTTTTTTTTAATAGTAACATTTATCTTTTAGCACTGAACCAAAATTCGAGGTAAGAAAACCTCAGATACTTATATTTTCTTACTAAATTATCTGGACACTCATTACGCACTCCTACAAAAAATATACGAGAAAAGACTGCATGCATTTTGCTTATTCTTTATCTTATCCTCCTCTCGGGTTCCGATCCATATTTGATCCATATTTGACCTAAACTCACAATTTTACTCAGTATTACGGTCTCATTTTCCCAACACCACATATAACCAGATAATAAATGATACTCGTTTTGTTGTTTCCTCCTCTTGCTGTTTTTCATTTTTACGAATATTTTCATGGGTTTATAATTATTTACCAAGAGATATAACTCCCCTAGACAACTTTACCACAACAATGTTTTTAAAAATCCATACGGTAAAAAAAAAGAAGCTTAAAATGCTAGCGTATCCAAAATTTGATGAAGACGAAAATAGTGTGGATAAGGGCTATTAACTAAAGAATCAACTAGCGTAGGTCATCGGGATTGAAAAGTGGGATACAAAGTAAGAATAATTTCAATGCGTGGCATCTCAATGAGATTAAGTGACAAGAAAAGAAGAAAGGAAAAACATATTTTCGTTTTAGTTCAACAAACATCCGCATTGAGGATCGCCAATTATCGTCGTTAAAGAGAAGATCATCCTTACCCCTGGCCCAATAAGTAATAGAAATATCAAAGTCCGAAGATGAAAGAAAATGATGATTACTTCAAACTGAAGGTTTAACATCGTTGTTAATCGTAAAACCAGCGTCAAGTAACCCTGTCATGCTAATACTTCGACTTAAGGCTGTTCGTAGACTCAATCTATCGTCATCTCACACAGGAGACCACTATCAAGAGAATGGATAAGCCAGTAGCCCTGCTGATGTAATAAAAATGTTTTAAATTCTTAAACTATCAATCAAATTTGATTCCATCATTAAGATTGCTCCCATTGGTGAGCTGACCAGCTCAGCGAGACTGGATTTCAACAAATTTTGCCAGTATCCATTCTCTCTTTCTTTGAACCCAGTAAGATAATTTATTAATTCTATCTGAGCTGAACTTACGTACACTTATTTCCTTGTAAACGAATAAAGGAAAAACTATCATTAGCTACAAAATAGATGTAATTATTTCTACGCTTAAATTTTTGATGTTGATTTTCTGTCCAAGTATTTATTCATCAATGTTTGACATTACTGTAAAGTAGATACTTGATGCTTTCCTATTGGAAGCAATGGTAATTATAATAGATGCCGTAATCTCGTACAATATTCAGATTATATCTATAATTATGAAGAGATTGTTCCCTATACACAGGCAAACCCTTGCATATAGAGCCCTCAAGTTTGATATGCATCGTTATTAGATATAGAGAATGGATTTTATAGTCATTTTGTTTCTTTGTAAAACGGGCGGCTATCATCCTTAGGCTATCTTTAATAATCAGAAGGAAGCTATTTTTCCCTAAGCTGTAATTTATATAAATTTAGAAACGACAAAAAAGTAAACAGTATTATTTTTCTTACTAAAAGAATTATTATTCAGAGTTAATTATACATTCGTAATTAGATTTATTTGTCGTTCTTCAAGCTCGTGATGTAAAATCTTTATATAAAAAAATAAAAATATTTTATATCGATAAATAAAATTAAATATTTTATATATATAAATAAAATTAAATACTTTAATAAATTAATTTATTAAAATATTAATTTAAGATAAATTATACTGGCTTCAAAAATTCTGTTTATGTCACAAATTCAATAGCAATTTCCTACGTAGTTGACAGCCATGTTAAGATAACATGTCTTGTTGCAATCAACGCATTTACGGAACATGCATATTGTATATCATGTACAATATACACGGCGGATTTTCTTGCATCTCCATTCAGCAATCTCTTGATATATCGGATAGATCTTGTCAATTTGCAATGTCAATTTATTAGCTTTGACATTCACACAATTTCCGCAAAATCACTTTTGAACAGTCTCGTAACTTTTTCTTTTAAAGTCTTTGTTCTATTCCTTCAAAGAAATAATATATTAAAGTGAAAGGAGAGTTCTTTTCCACCTGCACTCATTTTTCAATTAACGTCTATGCACTGAAAACGATGGCTATAAGAACTATACTGCTCTATATTGAAAAATAAGTTTGATTTGAAAATATGCCTATTTTTTTCGCACTACTGTATTTCTTTTTTAGGCAACAATATATTTCTATTTCTGGTTACAGATTTTCAATGCTGTAGAGTTTGATAATAAATACTTAATTTTGACTGTATAATGTTTAGTTAAAAATAATAAAATCCCGATATGCTTGGTGTGGACAAAATACCTTTTTTTTTTCTAAAAGATTGGCAGAGATGGTGATGCTGTATATTAGATTTAAAGTTGTATTGATATGCAAAAGGTTTTCATTATTTTATATCATCTTCAGCAAATTCTTTAGTTTCTACCTTATGTTCTTTTGCGGCAAAACCGAACATTTATATCGGCTGCAATATATTTCTCTTCGTCGATATGCGTAAAATGTAAAGAACAATACTCATAATCGATAGCATTTATTATCTAATGAACAAAAGTAATCCTTTTCTTCAAATTTATTATAAAGAAAATGACGTTAAAAAAATGATCATTGCTATTATATATTCTCGAGAATTTTAAATAGGCTTTCATATTCTGTGATATTACACGTCAAAATTTACAGGAAGACATAATTTTAATGCGGAATATTTAACTTCTTTAATAACACAGCACCGAAGATGTAATGAAAAATGGGACTAAACTATTATGTATTAATATCGTCTTAGTAAGCAAATAGTATTGATTTTGGAAAGCTGATCGGGCTGATAACATTTTAGCACGCCCTCGTATAAAAATTAAAAACACACACACAAAATTATATATATATATATATATATATATATATATATATATATATATATATATATATATATATATATATATATATATATATGCATACTGAAAGTTAACGTGTCAGCTTTTCATTACAAACCGCAAAGCTCTGAAAAGTGCCAAATATTTCAGCATTGAGATATCGAGAGAAAAAAAATGAGAAAAAATCATTGTCTTTCAAACGATCTACTGTTTGGCGAGCTTGCAAGATAAAGTTGCAGCGAAAAAGATACAGAGAATTGACACACATATCTTGCAGTTTCAATCATAAACGATAGTTAACGGGGCTGATGGCAGGCTTTCTTGGTACCGCAACTTTTTTCCAAAAATACTCTACATTAAAGTTCAAAAAGAAAAGGCACTTAAGATTACAACTCCGATTGATTTTCTTTTGTAGAGATGAGTTGATTATAACTCGTAATAAGTGATTTAATTGATAATAAATGTCCTAGGTATTTTCTTCATGGTCTTGTGTATCACTTTTCTTTTAAGATCTTTTCACTGTCTTCAAATGTCAAAATCAAATGCGCACCATCTTATTCTAGTTTCATTCTGTTTTCTGCTCTGATCATATTGCTATGAAGAAAGGCTTCGCAAAAATATCAAGAGACAATCGAGATCTTGTTAATATGGAAATGTGTTTGGGCAAGTTAAAACATTCAGAAATATGAATTTACGTTGCTTTGCAATAAAAATTTGTTTAATTATAATACATGTCCCTATAATTAAACAAATATTTCAGCTTCGTGGTGAAGATACAGTAGACAAAGCCATTGTACATAAATGCGTATCGTCATATTTACCTTTAAATAAATAAAAATAATTGATTCAAGGCATAGCGAAAATAGATGTGCAGCTGAAAAAAGAGCCTGACTATGAAGTTGATGAAGTAACATCCAGCAGTGACAATTTCATTCATTGCAAGGAATAATTTGTTCATTTCAGTGCATATTACTCTACCAACTGGATTATACTAAGGCCATTTCACTTTAAAAATAAATACAGGTAACAAGAAAAATTTCGTGGATTTATAACTCATCAAAACAAAGTTATCGCTTGATTGATTTGAACAAGAACTCTAGCGTCGCGGGATCGCACGCTCCAAAACATATATATCAATACATAGCGTAAATTTAAAAAAAAATCTTCCAGTCTACACATATTTCGTCTAAGTATTCGCCTGTGTATGGAAAAATTGCGCCGTAAATATGACAATTTGAAATTTTCGAAAGTACTTGGCATGTATCTTCCATATTATTTAAGGAATTGATAGTTTGTGTCTCATTAAGTCTTGTTAGCGAAGTGATTTCGACATTAATCACATTAACATTGCTATTTAATTCTTTGTATAAATTGTTAACTTATGTTATAAAATATAAGCTTCACACTATAATATATATATATAGATATGTATATTTATATATGATATATATATATATATATGTATATTTATATATGATATATATGTATATATGTATATTTATATATGATATATATATATGTATATTTATATATGATATATATGTATATATGTATATTTATATATGATATATATATATATATGTATATAGATAGATAGATAGATATTATATATATTATATGAGATATATATTATATATGTTCACGATATATATTTATTTATATATGATATATATATATATATATATATATATATATATATATATATATATATATATATATATATATATATGTAGATAGATAGATATTATATACATTATGTGAGATATATATTATATATGTTCACGATATATGTTATATATACATATTATATCTTATATATATATTATATAACTTATATAACGGTTGCGCGCGCTCGGGGCCCCACTTTAAAAATACTTTGTGTCACATCTCATTCTCGTGGGGGGATGAGTAAACACCGTGCAAATTACTATAAGTATTTTGCGCATTATTTATCGTCTCTCAGTTGCGTCTCTGTCCTTGGACAGAGTGCGCTCAGGGGCTTCAAGGACAGAGGGGAAACTGAGAAAATAATACTGAAAGGAGCCCAGCCCTGGGGAAGAGCTGCCCGAGGCCGCGGCCTCCCATTGCACAAGAGGGAGGGATCGGTACTGGCACTGAGGCCAGCGCAACCGACCGTTGCGGGGGCTGTAGGCAATTATTGTCCCCGCCCGGGTGCACGCGCTCGGAGCCCCACTTTAAAAAGACCTTGTGTCACATCTCATTCTCGTGGGGAATGAGTAAACACTGTGAAAATTACTATAAGTAATTTATACATTATTTATCATCTCACAGTTGCGTCTCTGTCTTTGGTCAGAGTGCGCTCAGGGACTTCTCTGTCAAAGGGAAGAGGGGCAACTGAGAAAATAATCCTGAGAGGTGCCCAGCCCTGGGGAACAGCTGCCCGAGGCCTCGTTCTACCATTGCACAACAGGGAGGGATCGGTGCTCGCACCGAGGCCAGTGCAACCGACAGTTGCGGGGGTGCGGGCAAGTTTTGTGCCCGTACGGGTGCCCGCGCTCGGGACCCCACTTTAAAAAGACATTGTGTCACATCTCATTCCCGTGGGGGAATGAGTAAACACCGTGTAAGTTACTATATGTAATTTGCGCATTATTTATTATCTCTCAGTTTCGTCTCTGTCCTTGGACAGAGTGCGCTCAGGGGCTTCTCTGTCAAAGGACAGAGGGGTAACCTAGAAAATTATACTGAGAGGTGCCCAGCCCTGGGGACCAGCTGCCCGAGGCCGTACCCTCCCATTGCACAAGAGGGAGGGGTCGGTCCTCACACCGTGGCCAGCGCAACCGACGGTTGCGGGGGCTGTTTGCAAGTTTTGTGCCCGCACGGGTGTACGCGCTCGGGTGCACGCGCTCGGGGCCCCACTTTAAAAAGACATTGTGTCACATCTCATTCTCATGGGGGAATGAGTAAACACCGTGTAAATTACTATAAAGCAGAAGGAATATTGCTGGACGTTTAAAAGGAAAGCTTAAACATTAATTCAATACTTAAATGCATAGATCAATTTTTAGTTCTGTAGTTTATTGATACCTACAATATCTACTCTTCTCTAGATATTGTGATGATGGTCAAACTAAGAGTCATCCACAGGAGCTAGCTTAAGTGCCGCCCGATAGTGCGGCTTTTAAGCTAGTTTATGATAAAACCTGCACTGCGATTTTGGATACAAAAGGAAAATAAGAGTTACTCCCCTTGAACTATGAAAGCAACGATAATGGCTAGTATAATGTATTAATATATATATATTTAACCTCGCATAATCTGGCAATCCTGAATCTGAACTCAGCATAAATCGTTCCCTGCGTCTAACTGTTCTAGGGCTTTTGAATGAGCTATGAATCATTGAAATTGGGCCAGTGTGAGCGGATGAGTTGTTTGTACACACACACGCACAAACATACACATACACTATCCTTGGTCCTACACTGTTTCTTCATCAATAATCTTCCTGACATAATCAGTTCTCAAGTATGCATCTACGCAGACGACACTACCATTTACTCCTGTCTCCGGCATTGATGAAAAAGTTAACCTGGCTTTGGTCTCGAAAAGGGCCTGCAATCTTGACTGGGGTAGGAAATGTTTTGTGGATTTTAATGCATCCAAATCGAAACTGCTGTCATTTACTCATTATAGAAAAACTCCCCTGCCTCCTATCAGCATGGTTGATGCTCATCTCATTGCGCCTTCTTGGTCTCACGTTCTCCACTGACCTGAGGTGGAACAACTACATTGAACTAATTGCTGCATTTAACGCATCTCATCACCAATCAATGCTACTTCACATTTCATAATGATTGTTACAAACAAAAATTTAGATTACCAATGGTATCGAATGACAGTGGATTGATGGCATGTATCTTAGAATTTCTCGAAAGGGATCCTTTCCATCCTACTTCTGTTATATGATGCTCTACATATATATCCTCGTGAAACTGATTTAGCTGACTTAGTAGATCAACTAAACAAAGTCGAACACTCAATAGAATTAACATATGAAATGAAAGAACACAATTTCTTACCCTTCCTATATATGAAGCTACACCTCGTCAACAATAGTGTAAAACTCGGCGTCCATCGGAAATCAATCAACAAAAACGATCTAAATGTTATTCACATCATAACAGAAAAATAAAATTCTACTTAAGAGCACCGGAATATGCAGCCTACACGAAGAAAAGAAATACACTGAAAACACTTGCAAATAAGAAAATATTATCCTACGAACTCTATCACATCTACAATTCAAAAGAATCTATCTAAACTCAACTCTATACTGTTACGACTACACCTAAAACAGTAAAAGTCTTAGTACTAAACAAAGAAATAAGCTAAAACCATCGCCTGTAATAATTGTAACAAAAATTCACAGGAGAAACCTCACGTAATCTAAATAAAAGATTATATAAACACAAAAGGGACATTTTACAAAGCAATACGGCAAATATGTTTGTTGCTCAGCGTAACGAGACTGGCCACAATTTTGACATAAAAATGCTACTCTGATCAAAGGAGAGAAACAATTCACTACGAAATAAATGTCTAGAGAGTTACCTTGATCGCAATGTCATCTACAATAAATTTGCTCCTTGGCTCTTACAACATTTTGCCATTCCTGGCAGATTTTCTATTATCACAGTGTGGGATACCGACTAACAAAAGTGATGAAAAAAAAAGAAAAGTCTCTAAGTGAATTCGGCTAGATATAAAAAAAATTCTAAAATCCCCAGCACCCCTCGTTCGTGCGCATGTGTAGTCGTGCCAACATAAAAAGATTTAGTCAGCTGAATTCCTGAAGGACGAAACGCTTCACAATTAATTCTTACTTCTTTCCTTTCTGTTCTTTCCCTCTTTCAATGTCTCATTATCTCTCCCTTCCCCTCTCTTTCATTTTCTCTCTTCCCCACTCAAATATTTTAAAAAACCTTATATTGAAATTTTATTTTTTTCTTCCTCTTTTAATATAAAAATGTTTTCCTTTTCTTTTTCCTCTCCCTTTTCCTTTCATCTTGATAAATTGACTCTATTTATTAAAAAAAAATAAAAAATTCCAATATAAATTTTAAAAAGTATATTAAAAATTCTAAGATGTGGATTAAAGCAGATAAATCTAGAAATATTTACAAAATTAAACCCACGGAGTATTACAAACTCCTCCTCAATAATATCACCAGTACTTATAAAAAAGACAATAACAAGAGCATTATTTCTTCAATTAACAAAGTTGCTGCTAAATTTGCTAATAAATTTGATATTTGATAATGCATATTTATTGTTTAAAACCACACACCTAACTTCGACAATAACCTACAATCATGATGAATAAATCCTTCCAATACGGAATTAGGTTTAATTTGAAAAAAAATATACTTAAAAGATTAATAAAAACTATACAAGAAACCTATCATAATACACTTTGGAAAGATTCTTCGGATACTATAGAATGATTCCAGAATATTAAAAATAAAAATAAGGCTACTTTTATCCAATTTGACATTATAGACTTCTACCTCTCCATTTCTAAAAATCTATTATTAAAAAGTTTAAATTTGGCTAAAAACTATATTAACATTACTGATGCAAACTTGAAGTTATCTTAGTGTCTAGACAAGCTTTACTGATACAGAACAATTATACTTGGGCTAAAGTCTTAATGATAACTTTGATATTCCTATGGGTGCATATGACTCTGCTCAAACTGCTGATTTAGTAGGTATCTATATATTAGACACTCTTAGTAGAATTATTGATCCTAATCAAGTAGACCTTTACAGAGATGATGAACGTATATAGTAAATGAATACAGAAAAAGATTATAAGAGCTTTCAAATTTCAGGATTTTAAAATTGAAATCTAACCTTAAAATAGCTCATTTCTTCTATATCACTTTCAACCTCTCTAACAACACATTCTAGCCATTTCATAAAGGAAATCAAACTCATATTTATATTAATGTCAACTCCAATCACCCTAAGTCAATAATTAGTCAAATCCCTAACACTATAAACACTTCAACGAGGATAAAATAAGTTATAACGAAGCCCTCAAAAACGTAATTCAAAGTAGAATTAGGTTACCAGGAATCTTTGAAAAACAATACACCTAATAAAACCAAAAGTAGAAAAAGAAAGACGTTATGGTTTAACCCACCTTTCTGTAAATTATCTAATGTAAATATTGACGTATAATGTAATTAATAGACAAACATTTTAATCATAACAGCCCTCTAAAAAGAATTTTCAATAGAAAAACTCTAAAAATCGGTTATTCCTACACTAACAATATACACAATATTATTAACTCACATATTACCATATAAAAAAATTATAACAGTAAAACATAAGCTTTCTTGTAATTGTAAAACCATAACTAACTGCCCATTTGAAGGCATTTGTAATTCTGCAAATGTAGTCTACGAAGCTACCATTTTTCTGAAACAAAATATCAAGGAGAAAAAGGTATACATAGGGATGTCCGCTGGGAATTGGAAGCAGAGACTTTACAATCACTGGCATTCCTTCTCCAATGCTTGTTTAAGGTATCAAACTGCTCTATCTGAACATTATTGCAATCTTAAAGATGAAGGCAATAATGGTAAATAATATGCACCTATCTGAACGTTAGAATTAGCCATGACATTTCGCAAAAAAGAAAGATTTATAGATTCCATGCATTGATATCATCGCAACCAAAGATACTAGTTTAAAGAACACTTGGAAATACAGTGGAATCTTCCGAGGATTTTCAGATGTGCTCAGTTTTCATCATTTGGTAAAATATATTATACCATGTAAACTTTTAAGAAATTTAGTCATATATATATATATATATATGTATATATATATATATATATATATATATATAAAGATATTTATATATATAAATATATTTATATATATATATATATATATATATAAATAAAGATATTTATATATATAAATATATTTATATATATATATATATATATATATATATAAATATATATATATATAAATATATATATATATAAATATATATATATAAATATATATATATAAATATATATATAAATATATATGTATATATAAATAAAAAGGAAAGAACAGTAAGATATAAAATCCGGTGTTCTTATAGATATTTTTATTTTTACACAGTAGTGCTCTATGTAAATTTAAATTTACAGAGCATTAATATTATAAATTAATAGATTTAAAATATGGTTTTACCGCTACACAGTGATGACCATGTTTCAGAAATGGAAGCTAAAGCCCCTGAATTTAATTTTGTTATCAAACCAAAGACATTAGTTCCATTTCCTCATCAAGCGAATTTTGGAGTAACTTACTTTTTAAAATTTACGGAAACTGGAAACTTTTATAAGGCAACCACGAAAGACTATAACGATCTATTCAATAAGGACTTACATAAGAACTACAAAAAAGCAAATAATAGTAACCTAAATATGGTCCAGAATATCAATAATAGTAGTAAAAAAATCACTGATAAACTGAAGATCAGTGACAGAGTAGGTAAATTATATGAAAAAGAGAGCTACATAACCTTAAAAGACCACAAACCAGATTTCGAGGCAAATCCCACTACAAGGATAATTAATCCTACAAGACCAGATATAGGAAAAATTAGTAAAATGATCCTTGAAAGGATAAATAAACAAATCAAAGATAAAATAGGCCTCAAACTTTGGATAAATACCGAAGACGTGATAAACTGGTTCACCTGCATAAAAGCAAAAAACAACTGTACACTAATGCAGTTCGATATTGAAAATTATTACCCATCAATATCTAAAGAACTGTTCTTGAATGCGTTGGACTTTGCCACCCAGTACACGGATATTACTGAGGATGAAAAGAACATTATATTAAATGCGAAGAAATCGGTACTGATCCATAATGGTGAGCAATGGGTAAAAAATTCATATGACCACTTTGACATCACAATGGGATCATTAGACTCAGCTGAGTCTTCTGATCTCATTGGTCTTTTTATTTTATACAACCTAACAGCGCACCGTGATATTGATTCAACTGACATTGGTCTATACAGGGACGATGGTCTCATGGTTATTAGGAATTCTACTAACTTCAGAATAGACAAAATTAGAAAGGCATTATATAAAGAATTTAAAAGCATGGGTTTAAAAATTACCGTTAGCACTAAAATTAAAAAAGTTAACTTCCTTGATATAACATTAGATTTAAAGAACAATACATACACACCATATAAAAAACTCAATACGAATCCTGTATATATACACCCTAAATCAAATCACCCCTCATCTATAATTAAACATATACCTTTATCTATCCGAAAAAGAATTAGTACAAATTCAGCAAATGACAAGATTTTCGACGAACATATTAATTTCTATAATAAAGCTCTAAAAGATAGTGGCTACAAAAACCTAAAACTAACTTATATTAAAAATGAAAACGGTAAACATAGGAAAAACAGAAGCAGGAAAATAATTTGGTATACACCCCCATACAACCAAATGGTAAAAAACAAATTGGGACAAAAATTCCTTGAATTAATACTCAAGCATTTTC
Organism: Acanthosepion esculentum; assembly: GCA_964036315.1. NCBI lineage: Eukaryota > Metazoa > Mollusca > Cephalopoda > Sepiida > Sepiidae > Acanthosepion > Acanthosepion esculentum. The sequence continues at coordinate 90,394,788 of OZ038491.1, forward strand.
CCGGTGGAAGTAAACTTAGTACTATTTTCAATAGAAATACACTAAAATTAAGTTATAGCTGTACTGATAACCTAGAAAAGATAATTAAGAAACATAATACTAATATC
>OZ038491.1:90399894-90439894 GCA_964036315.1 Acanthosepion esculentum
TCTATCACACACACACAGACAGTCAGACAGACACATACACACACACACACATATATATATATAGAGATAAAGAGAGAGGTTATTGTATACAAATAAAATGTTTTAACAATAAAATATGAGTCCATCAATGTATGTTCTTTGTCAAAAACAAGTTGAAAGAAACAACAGTTAAAATCTTTACTACTTGAATATTAGATTTACACACATGTAGTTGTTTCTCTCTCCCCAAACTTTGTCATATTAGTCCAATAAATCAGTCAGTTATGTGTCATACACGCATAGGCGATCATGTATCTTTCGATACATGACTGACGAGGCAGATTTTTTCGCACAGTAGGTTGCCATTTCTTTCTACGGCTATAGAATCCGGTCAGTATTTACCCATAGGTGGGGGTGGGGAGAAGAAGAGGATTCATACATTTTCCAATGGTATTGGCACGCAAGTGAATGTAATGGGTTCGATTGGAATTCGAACTCGGCTCAGCGACTCCTCAGTCCGAGCCATTACGCCACCGGAGGTACTCTGTTAAAGGCTTTATATTGGGTAGATATATATACCCAGTATTTTTGTTTTGTATAAATGTTTTGTTTTGTATAAATGTTTTCTTACGTAAGATTTTGCATGAATGAAAACACATCAATAATACTATCTTCTTTGTTAAATATGCGATTAATGGTTTTCTATGTTGAACAAATAGAGAACTTGGAAAAACTGTATAGCGCAGTTCGAAGTAATCTTAAAGAATATCCCATTTACTCATTCAGAATCCTTATCCCTCACTATGCTATTAGTATTATTTGACAAGCATTCGCCCTTTCTTCATGTCACTCTTATTGTATCTTGATCTATTTATAGCTGCTCATCTGCCAATCAAGTTATAATAGTATTAAATCGAAAAAATGTGTTTGATGCTCTTGATACAAATGCAAATATATTTGCACTTATAAAGGTAACTATATGTAATATAAGCAAAGTTATACTTGGATTTTCGAGGGATTCACTTATAATATTTTATTAATAAACTTCCATGAAGCTTTTAGAAACCAAGGCATATGTAAAAAGTGATTTCCATGGCCGTATGCAACTATCACAGACGAGAAAGAGAAGACGTTATATGATCTCCACTAAGAAATTATGCCTCTTACCGTTAATTTTACCGTTATTTAAAAAGCAAGAATCACAATACACATTTGTTATAGTAAAAATTGCCGATTATTTAATATTTATAGATAATTGTGTGACATGTAACAGTGATAAGCAGTTTTTTTGGTTTTTGCTTCATGCTTATTTTCTATGGCAAAAAAATAATGCACCTGTAAAAAATAGTCCATCTCAACAAAAATTATGATTTCATTGTATGCTTTCATATGAATGATAATATATACATTTTATGTTTTATCAATGGGGATGAATGTATTGTTCCTTTTTCGGTCTATAGTTATTCTGTGAGTAAACTATTATCGACGATTTCCCATTAGAATTTCTCAGAGAAATGATATCACGAAGCAGTTGAGAACGGAAAAATTCATTGTTTTGACAAATTTGAAAATCTTTATCACTTTTACATATTTTGTATTGAATCTCAGAGTATCCAAATCCGTGACTAAGTTCTATTATAAAAACTGATAATGTTTCCAAAAGCGCTTCTTTCGGTTTGTGTTCAATCAATTTTTGATTTTTTGATTAGTCATTAATAGTGCTGATTTTGAATTTCATATGTTTTGTGTCTCTTTTCCTATTCATTATTTCTACCTGTGCATATGTTCAGGTTGGAATGAGTGTATATTTGAGAGATTCATTGTAAAATCGTAATAAACGATTTAAGAGAAAATAAGTAATTGATAAAACATTTCACGGTAAATACATCCTAATATTTATATTAAAAATCAATTCCGACTTATGTACAAGCAAATGTCAGTCATACTTTAGAATATTAACTACTTGCATTCTCTTCACACATTTCTCAGAGATTATTCGTTTTGATTTATTGTAGGTTTTACTAGCGAAACAAATCTAAATTTATCCTTTTTTATCATGTCTTATTTTAGTTATTCGTTCTTATTTGCGACATGCACTTCTTTGTTGACGTTTTCATCTTTAGGAAAGAATATATCTGGTTCTCCAATACCTATCTACGATGATGTAGTCTACACTTAATATGGCCTGTTGATGTTCAATTATTTCATTGCAGGCATCCGCATGAAAAGTGAGCCCGAGGAGCAAAAATATCTTCTTATCAATCAGTTAAATTTTATGTGTTCAGTAATGACGATAAATGTTTTTCTTTTTCATAGCAATCATGTATGTTGTAAATGTATTATTTGCTTCCGCTTTACTAACAAATCTAGGAATTATTTTTATCAAGAGGATAATTGATACTTTTTTTTTAAATGAATAGAATGTTCAGTATTTACATTAGTCGGACTGTTGTCCTCATCTTTGTCGCCATATTTGTCACAACGTTTCGGCAAGGACACATGGCACAGTGGATAAAGGCGTTGGTTAGATCCAGTGACGGGCCCAAAGAGTGTGAGTTCAATACCCGGTTAAGGCGGTGGAGAACTTTCAGAGGGAAAATTAGCAGGAGATAACTGATAACTGACATCCATCAAACATGGCACGTGGAACTAGAACAGTCTACCCCAGTGATCGAAATAAAGGGTTCAGTTCGAAATTCCAACCATCTGAAGAAGACCGGAGCGTACAACGGCCGAAACGTTGTGACAAATATGGCGACAAAGATGAGCACAATAGTCCGACTAATGTAAATACTGTACATAATACCTCATCTCAGAAATATAGACAGACTCTGAATAGAATGTTTTATTCTTCAGATTGAGTTTTTATTTTATTAAACATTTTTTGAAATATAAAATATTCTTATAAAAATATATTTCCTTAAGGTTCTTTTTACCGGTTGAAATGATTAGTTTTAAATAAGGCAGCTAAATTGAAAGAATACGTGAACGTTTGTTTTTAATGGTCATGCAAGTGTGTATGTACGTCATTCCTCTATATTCAATTATATACAGAGAAAAGTGTGTACCGAGAGGTAATTAAGTTATTATTATTCCTGAATGAATGGTGTAAGTGTATTAAGGGGTTTCTCCCTTTTCTTTATGTTGACTATTACCATTTGCCTAGTTCATTTTCTGTGCGCCCACTTTTGTAAATCACTCATTTGCGTCTGCGTGAAACTCATACTATCAATCTTTTAACTTCCTATTTCACCTTGATATTTATTCTTTTGAGAAATAGTCTGCGCATGCGTGTGCATATAATTGTGCATTAGTGTTGATGTATGTGCAACGTTTCTCCAAGTTGAGGGTGTCTCCTGATTAGCAATGACATAAACTCTTTTCTAATACCTGTCGACAGAAGACTGACGTTTACCAGACAAGATCTCCACAATTACTGACTACCTCATTTAAATATTCGACTGGAAGCAGGCTGCCTGCCAAGGACAGTAAAAGACGCCCAGTGTCAGGCCTTTTATTATAAGCCAACCGGCATCTACTTTGTCTATTGTCAAGGACAATTGTACTTCTTATTTCATTTTCTTTGTTTCTACCAATTACCCTTCTTTCTTTATTTCGTTGTTTAACATTTTCTCCTTGATAAGTTTTCTTATTTTTTTAATTCCTCCCTCTTTTTTATACCTCGCAATTTATTGTTCTTTTCCTCTTCGTATTTTCTCTCATATTTGACTCGACTACTTTCTAATGTAACACGCTATTCTTTTACTTATTTCACTTTCTCTCAAATCATTGTTATCTTTCTATCCATAACAGTTTTTTTCCATCTATTTAAAATTTTACATTCATTTTATCTACAGTTTTTCCCTTACTTTGGTCCTTACTTTGTTTTATTTTATCTTTTTTGTCTATCATTTCGTTTATTTCCTTATTTTTATTTATTTTATGTCGCTTTTATGTTCATGGTTCTTTCTTCATTTCCATCTTACATTTTTCTTTTCCGCAGCAATGCCAACATTCCTACCTTTTCTTTCCTCTCTATTGTTCATGCTTAACAATCATTTATGATTTCTTCTTATTCTAGTTCTCCTGTTCTACTTCTTTCATTTATATTTTTGTATCCACTCCCATCACAAAATAAAATTTGGAGTAATCATAGGTTTTTATTTAAGATCCTTTCAAATCTGTAGCCCCCAATTCCTGCCCAAAAAAGAGAAATCTATCGAAAACACATTCAAAAGCCTCCAATATCCAAATTATTTCCTATACAAGGCCAAAAGCAAAGCCTACAAAATCTAAAGAGGAAAAACAAAAAAGAAAAAAAAACCCGAAAGTCCAAAAATAATAATCCCAACAACCATAATTGTTGTGGATTCCGGGATGAAATCCGATATAAATAAATAACAAACGCCAGGAATTTATAAGGAAAATAAATGTATTAACATAATAATACAAACTGGTAATACGGGTTAGTATATCCAGGAATGCGGGTTAGTAGCAATAATATATATATATATACAGTCTTGGTATTGAAGTATCGCGGTATGACTCCTTACTGAGTCTAGGTGCTGTTACGGTGACTTTTGTGTAACCCTCCTCTGATATTAATCAACGTACTGACTTCTCGACTGTCTTAACGTACTACAGACTCCGGGTATTCACTGGTACTAGTAGTATATGTATACCTCGGGCGAGTCCATCTGTGTGAAAAGAGGAGACCTCTTATCAATAACAGAATTAGATAGACAATCCTACCTACTTCATAACATCGACCATCGAAAACACTTATCCAACCTTGACATATAATTCCCAATAACACATCTAAAACAATAAGATATACAGTTAGCACCAAATGAAATAGCAACAACAAGAGGACATAGGCCGGAATATACAAAATAGACAATAGATATTCTGCAGAACAACAACCTAAATATACTGGTGGTTCACCGTAATATATCTGACCACAGTTTTCACTTAACAAATGAAAGTCTGATCAGAAGAGAACAAGTTTCGTTGAGAAGGAAATGCACTGAGTGTCCTAATCTGAACAGTAAATCTAAGACCAGATAAATCTAATAACCATGCATTATATCAGCGATCATCGCAAAGACAATAATAGCACAATGCGATATACGAGCTTGTAGAGAAAAAAAAGTTCTACTTGGAGTCGGCTGATTTCAAACTTACAGACCCTAACGGCTTATATATATATATATATATATATATATATATATATATATATATATATATATATATATACATTTTTGAATTGGACATTGTCCGACAATTTATTAAAGACATTTTTGATATGTTTAACGTTCTTTTTATAGATACAAGTATTTTAAGTAAATGCTCTGTTTAAAATAAATGTAATTTAAATACTGTTTATTTTAAACAGAGCGTTTACTTAAAATACTTGTATCTATAAAAAGAACGTTAAACATATCAAAAATGTCTTTAATATATATATATATATATATATATATATATATATATATATATATATATATATATATATATAGGTAGTAATCCGTTGGCATAATCCACGCGAGTCCTATTAACACAGCATAGTATTTGAAATATATTAAAATTGACTCATAAAAGAGCGCTCTATGCTTACTTTCAATAAGCAGATCAAATTTTCTTTACAATTGGAATTACGATACCTTTAGTAATGTAGTGTACACTACAAACCAATACCAGAAACAGTTTAAATTTAAAATTCGTAGGTGAATAGGGTCATCATAATCCCAATATATATATATATATATATATATATTATTTCGGTTGAGCTCTCTGGGGAGGATGTGTGGGTTTGTAAACAGTGACTATTACGGCTAATAATGCAAGACTCTTCGGTAAAACGAATAGAGTTCTCTCAGTCACTGTGTGTTTATCTAAAAATAAATACGCTTAAATTCACCTTCTTCTCTGCCGTGCGCCAATGGCTTCAGGGTTAAATTTCCGACTGACGCGAATTCAGCCGGTTTTCGATTCTAGCCAGAGGCAACCGGACGTCTAGCCACACTGATGAGCTGTGATACAGCGAAACAGTCTGTCTGTGGATGACAATATATATATATATATATATATATATATATATATATATATATATATATATATATATGAGAAATACGCGTATATGTGTACAATCGTACATGAGAAAAATGCAATCTATGGAATGTTCAAAGTGTTTATAATAATATACAATATATAAAACGAGACAATTTAGAAACACTTTCTTAAAGTAATTCATAGCATTCGGTATCAATCTCTTTGAAATGACATCTTAATCGTTACTATAATCTCTGTCTTTTGGACAATCAGGCTCATCTTGTTATACATAGAACGTTTCGGCCATCGTACACTCCATTCACCGTGCTCGGTAACCTTGGAATTCCGAACAGAACCGTCATTTAATCCATGCCGGTAGATTGTTCACATTCCGTTTTCCATAAAATCTCCGCCAAGAAACGCTTGTCATCCAGACGCATACCAACCGGAGATTATAAACAGCATTAGAAAGACCTTCCAACTATATTTCTATGAGCAAGGGTAGGAAACAATCATAACCATGCCAGAGAGTGTCTGCCACACATAAAGAGAACATCGGAATAGAATTAGTGCATTTGCAGCCTATAACAGCATGGGGACGGTATGCAAGAGCAGTGCAATCCTTCAGAGAGATCTCTCCCGAAACAGGACTGCACTCTGAAGAAAACGTCATAAAAAAACTCTATGCATTCCATCTCATGACGTTGCACCAGTAAATAGGAACACGAAACGCGGTTGTTCGGGAAGAGACTTTGAGATCAATCATAGCTGATCATATATATATATATATATATATATATATATATATATATATATATATCTTAATTATGACATGAGCATAAAGGACTAATAAACCAAATTCGGTTATTCTTATATTTAAACACTTTGCAGTCGCACAAATATTCTGAGCAATCATTTCCTTAACTAAAATTAGAATTTACGTTGATTATTTTCTTGAAAGATGCTTTTTAGAGACATCAAATATTGACGAGGCGCCATTAGAACAGTGACGATTAAGTGCTCGAGATGGCGTTTTGTACAAAAATAAAGAAACGTACTGAGCTTTGGCTGAGGAAAAAGATAAATCATTATCAGTTGTTTACAAAATAATTTGATTATCTTTTCTTTGATGCGTTTACCGATAGCAGTTTAATGGTACCTGGTCTATTTTGACAATGTTTGTATTACTTTAAAATAGCCATTTCAGAAGTATTTTGGTTGGTGGCAGTTAAGTCATTGGTACATTAGAGTGTTTATACATGTATCGGTGGTAGACTGTAGGTTCATTTATATAATGCACTTGTGACACAGGAGTGTTGAAGCAATGTTCACTTCGTGCAATCATTTACATAAGATGTTCATTCATTATACATATGTACATATCTGTATATGATTTGCATAGAAATGGAGTTTTGTGGTTGCTATATATAGGCGTCGTTCAATATTTAGAATGGCAACATGTAAACATGTATCAGTTCATCTTGACAGAATTTAATGTTTTATATATATATATATATATATATATATATATATATATATATATATATATATATATATATATATGTAAATGTAAAAGAACGCAGAGTAAGATTTCAGCGTTCAAAACATTCATTTAAAACAGTAAAGTAATAAATATTTATTTATTATGCAGTCTTACATTAGAACCTGGACATCCCCAATACAAAACTGTACATCTTGTTTCAACGTTAAAACATTTTGTCACAATGACCAGGCTCCTTGGTAAACCGGCGCTTGAAATGTCGCCGAAACGCCTCACGCATATCGTCAGTTGACCTCAGAGTACGCTCCTCTCAAATTTATCGATCGGAATCTAGACATCACTTCCTTGCGTAATTCTACACCTATGTTCACAGCTTTGGAAAACATCTTGCTTAACTTATGCCTAATTACCTGACCCTGGTAGCGCTTAATAGCCAAACTCTGCATGGGCTCCCTAGCTATGCCTATCTTTAGGGAATCCCCCAGCCTCCGCCCGGGAAAGACTATCCTTGTTAGCCTTATCTAGTACGAACCGTTGGCTAAATTCGGTGGTGAAGAACCTAATCCTATCCTCTTCCATCACCTATTCCCAATAATCGCACCCACTAGTTCCCGCTTCACTGCGGTAGCTAGCTGTTCCTGAAAGTCTAGCCTGTCCAGTAAAGACAGATTGAACTTCCAGTATCCAGCCATTCTAGGCTTACAGTCTAACTCCACCCGGGAACAGACAAATTTGTAATCCGAAGAGCGCAACCAGTGGAACGTGGGACAATCTAGCAGATCTATGTCGGCCCTTCTGACTAACGTTCTATCGAGGTAGCTATCACTTAAGTAGACGGCCACGTAAGTGCCCACATAAACCGTCTCATTGATCGATCCGATATCTATCGACAAACTCGACAATCAGATCAACCAAGATACGATCGCCCAACCTCCCGCTATCTCCCCACCACCTTGTAAAATGCTCTTGTCTACGTATCTTGTCAATATATACAACAACTAAACAATTTAAAAATTAGAAAATACTTATGCACACACACACACACACACACACACACACACACACATGATTTGGGATATCTTAATATGGTCATACAATTTATATTAATTTGTATATAAGTGAACATGTATCTTTCGTCGGTACTTCAACTCAACAGGTGAATGTGTATATGATCCTTGACCCAATATTATGAAGTTTAGCGCATTATATCTCAAGAATATTATATTGACATAGGATAAGCACATATCTCTATATTACAACTCAAGTACATACTTAATTTCTTAGGCGTATTTGTATGCCTTTATATATATATATATATATATATATATATATATATATATATATATATATATATATATATATAATTGTCTGTGTGTATGTATGAGAGAGAGAGAGAGAGAGAGAGAGAGAGTGAGAGTGAGAGAGAGTGAGAGAGAGAGTGAGTGAGTGAGTGAGTGAGTGAGTGAGTGTGTGTGTGTGTGTGTGTGTACATAAGGATCAGCACTGTATGGCCAGTTTCACGCTTCACCGCAACCAGCACTCCTCTCTATAACTATAAATTCTTTATCTCTGATATTGACTACTCTTCCCCATTAAATATGGAAAAATTTAACTAATGTGTGTGTGTGTGTGTGTGTGTGAAATTCGGAATAATTCAGCTGAATAGGTTTTTGTATATGCTTATAGATTCGTGTGCGTTTCAGAACCGATGTTCTTATGGGCATGGATAGCCTGTGAATATTTCGAAGATTGTATTGTATATTTTTGTCACTGCGTGAGCAAGAAATTACCTTTAGGGAAGAATATATATTAGATTTATTCTTAAAGTGAAATGGCGCCTTCAAAAATTTGTCTTATCTGAAAATTGTTTTCTTTGTGATTCATCAACATTTTAATCTGAAACAAATAAATAATGAATCGATAATTTGGTTGAATTTTTTACTTGTATTTATATTGATCTTTGAATATTATTCGCGTTCTCACTTATGCTGATGTTATTCTTAGATTTTAGATGTGTAGCTATGAGTACATGCAACTGACAGATGCTAAAAATCATTTTTATTAAAAGAAATGGAAAGTAAAACATTTATAATATTAGAAAATAGTGACATACTTAACTACTAACATATATAAGTATTTCATAGACGGAATGTCAGCTACGTCATTTTCAGTATTATTGTGGAAAACAATTTTGCCATTAGAATTATTTTCCTGTAACTGACATTCACATTGGTCAAATATAACTCAAACCATATTTCCCCTACAATTACATATTCAACGTAAAATCTGATGTCTTTCAACATGTGCAGTTTGAAACAAAATGGAGTCTTGTAGGTGGATGCTGCTACTATATTTATTATAGATTTAACTCAGGAAATATTGTGCAATAAGACAGTAATAAGCAGGAAATTCTCTTAAAACAGTGATAAAGAGAATAAAGGATGGAGGATTTTGAATATTGAAGACGTTGACATTATGCATATATTTTTGTAATGAGACTCTGCAGCTAATGTTCATTATTATGTTTTCTCAAGTGTGTAAGCCGACAGACATGGTACACACTATCTGAAACAAAATAAAAGTCTGGGCTTTTATTTGAAGTTCGGGTATTCATTAAAATAACGTTTGAAATAATAAAGTGAAATTCCGTTTAAAAGTAAATCCAGACTAAGTTTAGAAAGTTTGAGTAACATGAAATAATTAGAATAACTGATACTGACACATCGATTGTTGTCAGCAAATTTCTTGGTTTCAGACATGTAAGATATCGTATTTGATGGAATATGAAATTCTATTTCTTCAAAGATTGGCTCAAAAATATGTCGATGCATTTGGTAAGCTAATGCATATCCAGGCACCATAGAGTATCTATCTATGTCCGCAGTCCAATGCTACAATACAGCGAAAGTTAATATAGATGAACATGTTCTTATATACCGTCAAATATATATTTCTATGATGACAACGTTAACTCGGTTATTGAATTGACAAAAGTGAGAACTGAAATATTAAAATTGGATTAGTCCAATACATTCCATAGGGCTTATTATTAATACTTTGAAGCTATTCTGGAGACATTGTATCCGACCTGAAATCAGCAAAGAGATTCACTTTTATAACGCTCTAGTAGTCCTTTGGCACAGTTGAATCGTGGACATCCCCGATTTAACTTGCAAGATCTCTTCAACTAAAACTACAAATGACCGCACTAAACGAATCAAGAATATACCTTATCTAGCTTTAGGGTGGATGGTGAAACCGTTACATATGCTTCCTATGGATCTTATTTCTTCTAGAGTTCAGGTTCAACGTAGAAGTAGAGGAAGCGTTATTTAATAGCTTCCAGAGCACGTGTACGATTATTAATTTCAATGATAATTTAGGGCCTGCGACACTGCATTGGTGATGTGTGGTCTGCGCATTGCAGCTTTTCGCCGGGAAAACTTGGAGGAGCCGATTTGCTCAACAACTCTAAGCTAGTTCGTGTTGCTTTTGAACGGGATGTGTTTGAAGGCATATACAATAAATATAGCCACTGCTACATAGCCACCGCTTTGAGATGGTCTCGGTAAATATTGATTTGCATAGAATTTCCTGTATATGCCGGTGAAAAAATATATATCCTTTCTCAACAGTGATTGAATCAGGAATTGTGATGTAAGGACATGCAATGTTCTAAGGTGACTACTTTAACTGAAAGCGAATTGTTCGCTTACTTTTCAACAACGGTCCTTAATGATAATCAAACGTGAGAGGGGAAAAAGATTTCAGCATGATATTTGTGAGAGCGGAGAGCCTTGACTCCGTGGAAGAGGACTTGTGCGATTTAGCTTTGCTTGAAGGTGCGTCATGAGTATTTTCAGTTCCTTCTATGGTCAAATATAATGTGTAAATCCTTGTTGAAGAAATGCAGTATTTTCAGGTTCATGTCTATCATTTCTACCTTTAATTTCATTTTAGAGGTTGTTCTACTTGAACTTAACTAAAACCTAATTTCACAGAAGTAGCAGGGCATCCAGTTAGTTTCTTTCTTTCTTATTCATTACAATATATACACTTGGAAGACAGAATTGGTTTTTATCAAATAAATATATCATTGTGCTGAATAGTGTGGTTAGAAATGATGTATTTTTCGCGTGCAAAGAAAATAATTTCAGTATCTTTGGCTTATGAAAGAGACTAGCTAGCCTTGAGATGGTTTTCATTTCATCAACCATATTCTTTCATTTTTGTCTTTTGGCGTTGTGCCACGCTGCTCTACGATAATTACCTTGGGTAAATTTATAGATTGTGTCCTGAACGGTTTCAGATTCCATTAAAAAATTCCGCTGATTCTCAGCATGTTTTCTGCCAACATGTAATTATAAATAGAAAGCACATATTTGTAATGAAGCTAATTATTGAATCAAGGCATACAATAATTAAGATTTATTGTTGTATCCACATTTCCGCGTGAACGTCAGCAATTTAAATTGCATTGTTTATGCTTCTTTGGGGCTTTAATGCATTCACTTGATGAAATCAGAATGTAGCTATATTTGTGAGAAAAGGAAACGAGGTAAAATCTGAGTATTTGTGCTAACACTGCAGCCTTGAAAAGTATGGCTCATTGTAAGTAGATAAAGTTCATTAATTTACTTCAGTTGTTCCACATCTTACGATAATCCAGGCTTTAAATATTGTAAATATTGAGATGAAGACATGTAGGCATTACTCATATGTAAATGCAGTGGAACAGGTAACAGTTCCAGTCTGATCATTGATAAGAGAAAGATATTCAGTTGGCAGGAGGTCATTGGCTGGTGGGGAAGAGGAAGAAGGTGTTTACAGACGCAACCGCAGGATCAGAGTTGCCAAGAGGGTAGAGCGGCGTAGTACGACAAGAGTCAGAGATATAAGTAAAAAACGGGATCGCATGGGGAAGTTAGCCACTTGCGTGAGAGACTGCGTGATTGAGAAGTTAAGTGTTTTGTATGCCAGCGAGGTTTAAGCCACCTGGAATGGTGGGCATTAAAGCCACCGAACACATATATTTGCAAACGGGTGGAAGGAGATGGCCTTGTCTACATTATTGGAAATAATATCTAGCACGCAACAGTCTTGAGAGAAAGAAGAACAGTAGAGAGAGAAGAGATAGCTGACTGATTAAGTAGAGAGAGACGGAGACACATGTAAGAATGGTCCAACGGGAGATGTTCACGGACATAAACTCCTAGGCCATGCATTAGAGTTCTTTCTAAAGAGATGATGGTAGCCAGGAATAGGGCAATCATAGGAGGGGATTGAAGAGTTAAGATTAGTTTCACAGAGGGCTTGGATGTCCAGAGACTTTTTGAAGAGGAAAGATTCCACACGGCAGAAGTTGGTACGAATACCACGAATGTTAAAGAAAGACATGTTAAGGGTTTTAGGTGTTTTTCTTGAGCAAGTTTAGGTTTATATCTCTGTTTTTTGTAGCCACGATGTGTTGTTTTGGTAAGGAAAGGCCTAGAAGTCTAATGTAATATGTGCAGGAAGAGAACTGGCGCAGACTGCAACATAGTGTAGCCTCGGAGCCACATGAGGTGCTTGCAGGGACACCCTTTCATGCGCTATTGGCACTGCAAGAACTCCGATATTATGCGACTGTTGTTCAGAGCAACCTCTCAAGACGCTACACAAAACGTCGGGCTCCTAACTGTCAGTCGGGAGAAGAAAGGAAAAACCTACCAATCCGGTACCCTCAGAATCAAGAGAGGTTGCCACCATCCACACATATTACAAAAAATCATGACAGCACCACTATTAAGGCCTGAGAGAAGAAAAGAAACTGAGAATTCCTTCAAGCAGGAAAAAAGGCATTAGCCTCTACTCCTGTTTAAGAGAAGGGGGAATATGTTAAATGAAAGCCAATCTATTCCTATTGAAAGCCTATCTAAGTTACTTTTCTGTCCCTTCCTTAATCCTCTTCATTCTCAGGTTTCTCATTCTCTCACCCCTTGTAAACCTTGCTTGGTAGAAGCATTATTGTCATGCTTGGTGTGAAACAATTAAATATTGACAATAAAAGATAATTGGGTTATCGAAGTCAGTATTCTGTCCAATAATTCCCCACAAAACTAACATTTGCAACGCCATAATCACCAATGAAAACAAAATATAGATTCTGATATTTCTGTTTTTGCCTTTATAATGGCAGGGCAGCACGAGCTAAAATAATTGAGACGATTTAAATGTTTAAATGTGCAGTGAAGCATCGAAAACATTAAAGACGTTTCATTTCCTGCTGTCCAACGTCATGCATAAAAGTCATACATATTCTGTCATCCATAAAAGTAGATAATATATAATACTTTCTTTATTGAACACACAAACAACATTGACACCAAGAACCAATAAGATCTGAATGTACTTAATAGAACGGACCTGCATCTGCCTGAATTTCAATTACAAGGGTTAAACAACCAAATTAGCATCTCCATCTATTGGTTTTCCAATATAAATGGGACAGTGATTTTAAACAACGCAGCTAGTATGGAAAATTTACACACTACCTCTCATATGTCTAAAAATGTAAAAATAAGTTTTTTGACATACAGTTAATGCATATGGTATATAAATCTTTTACAGTTATTTAGTTTTTTCTCTTAGATTCGAGTCGCTAAAACGAATCATGTCGATTGTAATCTTAACTGGTTTTACTTTTAAAAAATGTGTTGTGGGACCAGCAAACTTAAGACTCGTCAATATGATTTTGAAAATCGTCCATGTAGAATGTAAAATCATCGTAGACAAAATAACAAGTGTCAGAAATCAGATTCCCATCCTACTTATTAATTCACGTCCTATATTTCAATTCATATTATCATTGAAATGTTTTTCACATTTCTCTTTGAGCTTCTCATAACTTATAAGCAACAGGCAGCTTAATCCAAAATGTCAGTCAGACATGCTCTTTTGTTGCGTAAACAGTAAGAGTGTAAGACGTGTATATCATAATATGAATCATTACTACAGAGTCGGCAAGATGTAGGTACTTATTGTGGTAATAATTGGCATATGACAACTCGCAGAGGATATTTACAGTTCGAATATTGTGACAAGAACTTTGGAAGATATGTGTAGAGTAATGACTTGATTTTTGATAACTACAGAGTGTACAAGCGTGTGCGTTGGCGTATGTATTACTTGATTTGAATATTTAATTGAAAAGAATAAGTAAGCTACATGTAGTAACAATAAAAACTGGATTTTCTAAAGCCTTGGGATTATACGAATATTTATGTTGAAATCTGCCCAGAAATCTCGTTGCTATCTATCTATCTATCTATCTATCTATCTAATATATAAAAAAACTTATCTTAATCGACACGTTTCGAGTGATTTTAAAGATTTTATTTTGCAACAAGAATTTGTATGCAAGAACAAAAATGTTATTGGTTTATTAATTGTTTTTAAATTTAAGAACACTCATAAATATTCATCAGGTTATCCGAAAAGTCTAGGTAAGCTATGGAGGATGCCAAGTGACATAATTTAACCGATTTCATGATAAAAACTCCTTATTAAACCAAAGAAGTGAATTGACCGTAAATTGTAGTCATAATCTATCTGTTAGCTTACATTATGTTTAAACTTTGAATTTGATAATACTTTTTCTTATAGTAATAATCGGTAGATGAACTGTGGTTTAACTTATTTGGCTTACTATTCTATTTGTAAGATTACTTTTGATTTAATATAGCTCTGTATTGATATTTAGTTTCACAGCCTTAGTAGACGACCAGGACTCTTCCATTTTCTGAGAGCATTTTGCACTTCTCGATTACGTTGCTTATATATGCGCTTTTTTGGTGGACAATTGTTGTTGTTTATAAATATTTTATGCGAATCGTGCATCTTCTAGATGAGCCGTTGAACGTGAGCATCATTTACATCGAACCCCCAGTCCTGATGCTTCCTTACGGGAAGTCCTAGAACATCAAGGGAGCTGGAACAAATGACAAATGAGAGATTTCCAGGAGGATTCAGTTTCTTCTGAGATCACCACTAAATCATGCCTCGAATCCAGTGTGCCAGAAAGTTCTTTATTCTTTCAGAATTCAGGGATGAGATGTTGATCCGTTTAGGAGCCGTAGTACTAACGAGAGGTTTCTTGCGTACGAGTCAAAAGGATGCTTTGCTTCGTAGTAGAGCATGGTCTGAAAGATAGCAAGTGTTGTGGAGAGAGCGGGTGATATTGAAGTCTTTCACGTTACGTTTCTTGGTGATAATGTAATCAATCATATGATAATCTTTGAACCTGGGATGCATCGAAGGCGTTTTGTGATGGTTGGTCTGCTGATAACGTGTGTTGGTGATGGTGAGATCGAATTCTTGGCAGAAGAAAAGAAGTCGTAATCCATTGGAATTCATACTTCCGACCCCATGAGTACCAATGGCACCAGGCTATATTTGATGGTCAGCACAAACTCGTGCATTTAAGTATCCCATAATGACAAGAGACAATCTATGCGGAATTTTGGACATTACTGAACGTAGTTGATAATAGAAGTCATCAATTTCCGACACAGAGATGTTTATGGTTGGGGCATATAACTGCTCACAAGCGTAGCAGAAGAATTGTTGTCGAGTTCATAATGCTATCATTTATTCCTCTCGGAAGAGATGACACGGATTTAGCAATGTCTGATTTTATGGCAAAGTCTACACCTGATAGGCGGGGATCTTCTTTACTTTTGCCAATCCAGAAAAAAGGTATATCATGCACTAACTTCTTCAAGTTGTGAGGGGTCTGCAAAACGAGTCTCGCTGAGAGCAGTAATATCAATATTGTGCTTGTTTAATGCATCAGCGATGAGGGCTGTTTTACGCTCTGGAGAAGAATCGTTGTCTTGGAGGGTTCTTATATTTCAAGACCCGAGGTTAACACGTTTACGAGTTTTATTTCTACTAAATCGATTATTGCCACTGCATTATTGGATAACTAGACAACTGCAGCAGGCTGACAAGTGGATTAAGAGCAAGCAATGTTTAGGACACCTTTTCTAGCGCCCTCCTCGGATTAGGGAAAGCAGTGTTGTGTCTAAATAGACCTGCTTTGTCACCATCGGAGGACACAATTGCCCAGGATTTTATCCAAGAACGGTCATCACCTGATGGTCGCCACTGGTGGGAGAGCCAGCTAGAGGATTCCAGTACTATCCTGTACCTAACCCAGTCGTCTTAACTCTCTCGCCAGTGGAATTGTTGCTCAGGTGAAATAGCAAAGAAGGAAGGCAGAACTGAACTGCAGACTATCCACAGAGAAGATATGTTTAGAGTGGTGAAAGCTTGTGTAGAACCAGCCACCCCTATTGGAAGTGCTGATCACAATAAGTTGGTGCAAATATTAGCCACGAACACAATGAACAACACCCCTCAGGTTTTATTATCACGGAGTTATACTTCGCCGGTACTATATATATATATATATATATATATATATATATATATATATATATATATGGGATGCGATGGGTAAATTGTCGCCATTTATATTTTAATTTCCCGTATGCACATTTTTGATTTTATTGACTGCACAGTATAGTAGGGTTAGTTAGGCACTGTCTGTGAGAAAAAGACCATCATACCACAATTTATTCTGCCAGAAATTTGGAAACAGCATGCTGTACTGACTAGCAATCGCGTCGTTAGCTCTAATACAAACATTTCAGAGTATTTGGCTGTCAATCTGAGGACATTCTTGAGGATTCAGAAAGAGTTGAATGAGTCTAATGGTGATTACGAAGGCACGGCAGCTCGGAAAACTCACTCTGATCCTGCTGATGAGAAAAGAACTCCCGAATTTGTCGGTGAGGTTCTCAAGATTCAACATGGAGGCCTACATCAAGAGCCTTGAGGTGGTATTGTTGCTCTGGGCCAAGAAGGTGACTGCTGGAAGACCATAAGTCTGGCAACATTGTACCCTGCCACCCAAGCAGGATAACCCAGTCATGGCTGTCAAACAATTTCTACGTCGACATCAGCCCTTACATGTGTCCACCTAACTCTCCAAACAGCAACCCCATGGCTAGTATGTGTGGGCGCAGTTGGTGAGAGACCAACAAAACTCCTTGTAACACCAAAGATGATCTGAAGAGCTTAAAAAAGGTGTACGGCCCACAAGGACACCTGTTTTGTCGTCTGAAGGTATGACACTCCACAGAAGACAAGGATGATATTATATCAAGATGGTAAGAACACTTTGAAAGTGTCTTTAATTCCGTCACTGCCTCAATTCGCAAGTGACCAGAAATTTCCCAGTTGTCCCGTGAGCCATGCCTAATGTAAAACCAGGTTTCTATCAAGCAATTGTCATCGAACAAATCCCCTAGAATTTTTTTAAAAATATGGTGGAAAGACTAAGGTTAAGAAACTCTTTGAGTCATATGGAAGGTTGGTTCTGTTCCACACGATTACAAAGATGTTTGCATAAAATATCTGTTCAAGAACAATCCAAAATGGTTGTACGCGAAAAGTCACGTGTCATTGCACTTCCAAATATCGCTGGCAAAATTCTTGCTCGTGTTATTCTCAACAGAATATCAAATATCTCACTGACGAAATCTATTCCGAATCTCAGTGTGGTTTTCGTCAGGTTGCTGAGAAATTTCGCGAGAAGAACCATGAACTCAATACCGTCTGAACCAAAGCGTGTGACACTGTAAACAGGAGTGCCCTCTGGAAAGTACTCAAAACACTTGGCATACCTGAAAGTATGCTGAATGCTATCATCTCGTTTCACGAAAGGAACAAAGCACCTGTTCTATCTAATGGAGAGTTTTCAGAAACCGCCGATGTAATAAATGGCACAAAACAAGGTTGTGTCATGGCTCCTGTACTTTTTGCTCTCTTCTTTTCGGTCATGCTACGCCATGCTTTTAGTGACGCTGACATGGGCGTAAAACTTGAATTCCGCACAAGTGGAGCCCTCTTTAACCATCAACGTTTTAAAGCAAAATCGCTGACTCTAGCAAGCATTATTCATGATTTTTTATTTGCTGATGACTCTGCGATCGGGGCCACCTCAATCGTAATGTAAGCCGTCGTTGGTTGCGCTTCAAGGACAAACTTAAATACAATTAAATGCTGCAAACACCCTTATAGAGGAGTTCGAACTTACTGTTGAAGACTGAAACACTAGCTACCGAGATATAACTAACTTTGAAAAGAACTGTCTCACCGATTTGAGAGAATTAAGAACGAACACTAAATCTCGGGCTAGTATATCAGCCCATATGACAGTCAACCGTTTAGCATGTCCCTCGTGTAGACTTGTTTGCAAATCCCGTGCAGGATTTTTGTATCATACGAAACAAACATAAAAACTGAACTGAAAGACACTCAACGTCGAAAATATATAGTCTCCCATGTTCTCTTTCTTTCTCTCGCTTTCACACACATGCACGAAGTCTGTACAAGGATAGCTCCCATTTATGGAGATGGTAACATAGCTGTGTAATATCTGTAAATTTTGATCGAGAACGTTGTCACAGTCCAACAGTCGTTGAGGTTGACCAAGTTGAAAAGTAAATTAAATATGACAATTGACACGACATGGCACACAAAGATATTCCAGATATCTCATTTACGTTACAATGTTTGAGAGTTTCACGATTTAACAGGGAAAATAATGAAGCGCATTCGCATTTTAAGATACTTTGTTCAAGATTAGCAAAAAGACCTATTTTCGCTGAGATCCCTAACCGGCAATAAAAAATAGACTTTTTTTGTTTACAGCAATGTTGAGCGACAAAAATGTCCTGGGAAAATGAGGTGAGACACCAAAAGCCAGTTTTCATCTGAAGAATATGATATTGTTTGTCTGGTGGGATTTGAATGGCGGGTATTACGGGCTACGGTAAACTCAGACGTTACTTTCAGACAAGTAACGTTCCCAATTCTGTCGGTTATCGATGAAAATCGTCCGAAATTGTCAAATTGGAAGTTCATCGACTTCCATTAAGACAATGCCATACATTACATTTCTTCAGGTGCAGCAAACATTGGTACAACTTGTTGTCTCATTACACCCGGTATACTCACTTATCGTTGCTACTTTCGATTAGAAATCATTTTGATCGCTAAAAATTCTCTTCAATTTCTCGAAAGCATGCAAAACCCACTTCAACCAGTTCATCATACAGGAAGATGACACACTTTGTTAGGATAAAAAAATTAAGCTGCGTCATATGTGGTGAAAGGTACTGGGAGGAAATGGTGTATATTTGGCTGAAATAAATCTATGTACAAATATTGTTTTTGAAATTTGTATTAAAACGTACCGAATACACACACGCAAACATATCTCTCTCTGTCCTGTCAATATACGTGCTCCATTGACATGTATGTATTGCGTAGATTAATTTAGTATACAGAAATAATCTACTTACCAAATATAGAAATTTATTCAAATGTACTTCTTGTTGACGTTCAAGGAAGGAAATTAACTTACCTGAAATAATGAAAAGAAAAGAAAAACAATGAATCCTTATTTAATTTAACAATCAATAAATGAAGGGATTTAAAGTATCCTTCGATATAAACTTTATACAGTGGAACATTATATTGTCTTTAGTTCGTCAAAATTTTTTAAATGGGATTGAAAGTATGATCAGTCATCTTAACCAAACAGAAATCCGTATTTGATTAGATTTAAATAAATTTATTTCGATTTTTATTTTAGAGCTTCTAAATTTGTAATAAGCACATATTCAAATAAACATTAACATCTATATATTTTAATATATATATATTAATAAATATGGAAATATCTACGTTCGAAGTGCAACTTAAAAGTTTCGTGGTTCTACCAATTCATCAAGTACGAATTATTACTTTTCACTAAAAAATATTTAAAAAAATCGAAAGTAATAATTAGTGCCTTCTTAGCTCTGTCTAACCACATTGAGCACTGTTTTGTTTAAACCTTACATTAAACTGAGTAAATATTTATTCGTTTAAATGTGTATGCACGCTAACGCACGTATATACGGCTGCTAATATCTAGTTATTTGGTTGATATCCACATTTATACCTATATATATATTAGTACATATACATACAGTATATATATATATATATATATATATATATATATATATATATATATATATATATATATATATATGTTAATGTTATGGTCCAGGTTAGGACCAAGGAAGAACAACACGAACACAAGAGTAGAAATAACGAAGATATCTTACACGGAATAATAATACAAGATGTGGAAGGTGTTAGTATGACTGTCAGTCTGGTTTGGAGTAAATTACTATCGGCTCGACTCGATTCGTCCCTCTCTCTTGAGAGGCGTAGTATACATAGTGTTAGGAAGAGTTCATTCTGTAGTTATAGGTAAGGACCCATAACACCCCCCTCCCAAGCTTTTACCTCGCAGGGGTCTTTAATATTTTTTCCTCTTCGGATTAATCATCAAAGGCTCTGTAAATTTTCTTTTTCTGCTTGATTTCCGCTGTTCTGAAATTGCTTGAGGCTTTTGCATATTGAATGTGTCAAATATTGTGTCCATTACTTCCTCCTCTTCCTGAGGTAGACCGTTAGTATCCTCTAACAGCCTCTTTCTGATTTGATTTAAGTACCTTTTATGCGAGAATTTCGGACCCTGAATTATGTAAATCACGTTCCCGATTCGTTTCTCTATTGTACCTGGCTCCCAATAGTATGTGTTGTTTTTGAAAAATTTAAAGAAAAACTTAATTACTATGGAAAGGCCTGTGGCGACCATTTTGATAAGGGGTCTAACAGTTAATTTTTATCCACATCTCAGTCGCCTTCGGAAAGAGGTCAAGCCAAGGTAGGGTGGGGTATCCATTTCAAAGCGAACGATGGCATTCATGTACGCATATCGTCTGGTCAGTCATAGCGAAAGATTGTTTTTGGCACCATGATATGTCCTGAAGTGTTTAGAGAATTTTGTTTTATTTTGTTTTATCTATTTATTTTTTTTTTTTAATTATTTTTATTTTTTAATTTTTTCCAAATGGCTGTTTCATATATAAACGCGTCGCACTGAACTACAATTTGTTTTTTTGACGACTTTATAAAGTGTTTTTCAATTTTATGATTGGGTTAAGCCTTTTATTGGACTATGAAATTTTTTTTTTTAAGCTAATTATTTAATGCAAAAATTTGTTGATATCTGCAAAAAACCGTTAACTCGTGTCTATGGTTTAATAAATTTTCATTATTTACAATCTTAATAATTTGTAGTTATGCCTACATAAAAAGACTACCGAAATGCTAATTGAACCAATCATTTCATCTGTTTTGCCAAATAATTAAGTACATTTACGTGTTAATTACAGGTTTTCAGTCAATTTCTATGGGAATCTCTCACACATCATACTGGATTCTGTTTTTAGAAAGTTTTCTAGACTTCCAAAGTTTCGTAAGAAATATTTTGAAGCAAAATGTAATATTTGAAATATAACATTTATTTATACATCATCTTCGGTAAACAGTGCTAACCAGTTCGCAATGACTTTGTTCTTCTCCTTGATTCTTTATGCAACAAGATATATTTATGCTTGTATTGCAATCTGAAGCCAAGGCGAACATCAGACTCCGGGAGATTTCTTATTTCTTCTTATTTCTTTTTAACGATTACTTACTTATGTCATGCAGAATAGCAACTGACGATATCACGGGAAACATTAATCTACCGAACGTGTATGCAATATAATTTTCTCTTGCAACGGTAAGAAGGTTTGGCAACCAGGATCGTCAGTCACAAGAAAAGAATGAAGTTCGAACTCAAGAACTGTTGTATTGTTTTATAACACAGCATAAACACAGTAAAAATATAATCATTGTATTATAAGTTGTAAATTATAAATATTATAGTAATAATAGAATAACTTTCTAAGCAACTACAATTGTTGCTGTTTTCACATCGTTTCCTTATGGAACAGACCATTCGTGGATTTCTTTATATAGCAATTGTAAGTTCAATCCCAGGACCATCTAGTACAGAATTAAACTCAGAACAATGAATATGAAAGAAACAACTTTTTAGATCATCTTAAATAAACAAATTATAAGACATTGTATTAAAATCCTCCGACAACAAACAACTTTTTTGTTCTCTTGGCAATAAGAATAAATAAAATACCTCTGAAAATAAAATGCAAAACAAATAAAACATTCCGCATCGAGGATTCCGGGCAAGTTGAAAAAATAGCTACTGGAAGAGTATCCTCTGATAACTTTTATAGTCATCAGAACAGGAACAACCTCAAAACTGCACTGACAAGAAAGACATTACAACAATAACAACGTTAAAAGAAAACAACAATAATAAAGTGGTCAAAAGTAGATTAAAGAAAATGTGTTTTATGAATTCTATAATACTCTCAATAAAGCATGAACAAATACTGCGACTAAAAAGAAAAAGAGAAAATTTGAGTAATTACTCAGATCCTTATAAACTAGTCATTAAAAATAAACACCAAACAGGTGCGGAAGAAGAGAGAATAAAAGACCAAGTATTGTTTGATAAACAGCAGAATAAAGATGATGATGATGCAATTGGAGATACTGGGGAAGTACGTGAAAAATCTCGAGAAAAAGATGTTGAAAGTAAAACATACGATAGTCGAGAAACAATAGAGAACATTTATGCCAATAACGAAGATCAACACACTGCAAATGATGATGATTTCTTAAAGAATAACATCGCAATCAATGAAATGAGAAATAACAATCAAAGCAAACAGGACTGAGATGATCATCACGAAATATAATACAGAATATAAAAAAATAACTCATGGCAAATTAAGGTAGGAATTCTTTCAGTGCCTGATTGACTGCTGTGAGGACTTAAAAGAAACCTTACGGAAAAAAACGAAATAATATATGCAACTGATATTGTTACAAGCTCATCCACCATGATGAATAATTACACCATAATTAGACAGAAGCTACCAAAGTGGAAACAAAAATAAAGAAATAAAGGTACCGTGGAAAGCGGTATACATCATTGGTTAGATGAATTTCAGTGACGAATGAAGACCAGAACGTCAGAAATGTGATAAGGAATTATGAGGGAACATCTACAGAAAAGATATCAGCAGTACAAGAGACTTTCAGACAGCAAATTCTAAAGTCGAAAACTAAAAGCACAGCATATCAGGTGGTAAAAGTCGGAGAGATTTCTTCAGACACAACTATCTTCAAAGTGCACAATTGATAAAGTGAGTAAAGAAAATACATTTATGAAAAAAACCCAGATTGGATGGAAAGGATGACATCTAAATAGGATATCCAGGTGCTACTTGGGATGATATGAGCACAAAAGGATTTGAAGATGTTTTAAAGGGAAGCAAAATATGATTCATCTGGCATACAAAGAAATCTTGAAAGAAACAAAAAATAACTAATTTTCTGGAAAGCTATAATAAATGTAATAAAAAGAAAAATTACAAGGATATTATGTTTCCGTACAGCTTATTAAATATTAACTTCAACATTAATAAGAAGAATAGTTGAGCATATAATAAACAAAGCCCTTTTCAAATTAGAACAGAAATTATGCAAACGAAGCTCATATGTTTACAAAGATCAATTACTAATTATCATATCATAAAAAATGCAAAGCTAAGTGTATTTTTTGTTTTGCATTTTGATATATGCGTATAATTATTCTTTTTATTAATATTGAAGTTGCTATTTTTAAGTTGTATGAAAACATAATAAAATGGGCAAATAACATTGCTACGAGAATAGATTATGTGAGACTATTGACCACAGTGTCTGGTTGTTCGAAGAATACAAAAATCGGTATGCTAAAATTGGAAAAAAATTAGTGTGTCAGATATTTATGTAAAAGTCATAGAAAGTCATTATTTTTGGTACCTTACCATTCATATTAACAGGCATATAAAAGTTAATATACCAGATTATTAAAAATTAAAGACTGATTAAAGACCACATAGAAAAATTCCTTTCTCAGATATGGCAGTGCCATTAGATAAAAATATGTATGCCAAAGAATATAAGTAATTATAAGGATCTTGAAATTGAGAAAAAAACTGGCACATTAAAACTAGTACTACTCCTATAATAACTAGGGCTCTGGATGCGGTCCAGACAAGGGTCTCCCGGCTACCGACTGTTGTTTACAAATGATTATGAAGATTGCACCGTGTGGACCTGCTCATATACGCAGAAGCGTATTATCAATGTAAAGAAAATATAAACACTGTACATGTTAAATACAACTTAACATCAGAATTTGTGCACACAGAACGCTGCCTTTTCTTACTGTAGGTCTCGAGTAATGACACAGTAAGAGAAAAATATAATAATAACCAGCAGTACTAGCTTGCAGTTATTATTGTTATTGTTATTATTATTATTCAGTGGTTTGATTGAGATAGATAGATAGATAGATAGATAGATAGAGAGAGAGGAAGAATTGGAAACTAGAAGGCATGTTCAAATGAATTTATGTGTGGGTTTGAAGGAGAGTGAAGTGAAAGAACGGAAATCATCTTAGACTTAATGACGTCTACTATTCAAAAGAAAGAAAATAAAAAAAGTTCAGTAATTTTAGAATATTTTAGTTTTTCAGTTTTCTTTCTTTTCGTGCTTTCAAGACTACTATTTATTTTTTTGTGTTTAAAAGTTTTCAAATTTAATCTTATTTATTCATTCAGTCATTCAAACATGGCTAATTTAGAAATATTTTCTTCTATGGCCTAAGTAAATTTGTTTGCTATTAAAACTGCTTTAAAAGTTTAAATCCGATACAACGAATTAACTTATCACAAAAAAATAAAATAAAATAAAATAAAACTTATAAAATCTGAAGATAACAAAAACAAAAAAATAACAAAAAATGAAAAAATACATAAGCAGTATTGTCGGTAAATGAAAGACTTTCGCCTGTTAAGGAATAAATGCTTGTTAGGAATCAGGAGAAAAACAAAACTAAACTAAAAAGAAAAACAATTCAAATGGTATTCGTTTTTAGAAATAGCGAGTGAGAGCGTATCTTCAAAAAGGTTGTGTTTAGGAACGAAAATATTATGTTCAGTTGATTAGACGAGGTAAAGAACAAAAATGTCTTCAACTTATCTATAAAGTAATAAGACTGCATATAAAAACAAGATGTAATTAGAAAGAAAAATGGTTTTCAGATTTCTATTGGGCTACGAGGAATTTATAGGTAATTGTTTTGCATATCCATTTGAATAGGCAAGTGTTTGAGTTTTGAACATTACAAAGTATATCGTTTTTCATGTAAACACTTGTAAAACTTGGGACAATAGTTTACTTTCTCTCTCTACGTCCCTCACACACAGATACGCACACATAATGGCTTCATTTTGATTTCGGAAGGAAAGAAAACACATTGAGAAAATAGTAAATCAATTACATGTAATTCATAAACATTGGATAAAGAGAAAATGAGGTTGAAATAAAATGTGTGAAAAATATTCTGTTTAGATAGAATTAGTAGTCTTTAAGAAAAAAGGCATTTGATTATATTTAATTTGATTATATTTATTTTGATTATATTATAAAAAGGCATTTGATTATATTATAGGTGCTAACTGTGCGTTGAAAAAGTGTCTAAATTGTTGTATTTTTGCTTCTGACGCAAAACAGAAACCGGAATAAAATTTTAGGGATAATATGTTTACTTAAATATTCGGTAGAAACTCAGCAAATATTTGTGCAGTTAGTAGAGAATATATTAAGAAGAAATGAACTTGTCAAAAGTATTTGTCAAATTTCGTGTTGAAGTTTTCTCATGTGGACAAGCTGAGTTCAAACTGAGCAAATCAAGTTGAGAATATTAAAGGTTGCATGTCATAAGAGAAGACAACCATCATATTCAAAAGATCTACTTCAAAATGCTTCATATCAGCCGGTGGCTTTCATGTACTGCTTCCACATAAATTTACACATCATAAACAACAGACTGAAATAGATTCCGATGTTTTATTTTTGAAAGAAAATATGACATATACTGAAACTGAATAACTTACAATAACAGATAGTAAATAATCAGGAAGATATTCCGCCAATAGACATCCAGAAACAAAAAAATGGTCTGTAAATTTTGTGCTTATTATTCAAAATATTTTTCACGTAATTAATTTATTTTAATTTGTTAAATTACTTATATATTCATTTATTTTATTAATCGTTTTCTTTTAATTTAAAATATGGTATTGTATGTTAACTTGGGAAAAGAGTATTTCTTTTAAGAAATGAGATATTTGAGAAAATTCAAGGCATAAGTTAACATTTTAGCAAGAATCGATAGCTTCAAGCATTCTTGAGATCGAAGTTGTGGTTGAACGTATTTCTGTGTTTAATGCATTTGTTAAGTTACTATATATATCATACATACCAAATTTGCATAAATACCTCATTTTAAAATTTCTGCAAGTTTCCTCAATATATTGTAAGGGGCAGTTGTGACTGTTTCTTTTATATACTTGCTTCATAAAGAGTATTGCCATGGGCATTTTTGTTTCTGGTCCACAAGTGTGTGAGTAAATCATGTTTTATGTATACTTTTCAACTAGTTGTGATAATATTCTTTTGTCTCTCTTTCATGGACCGTTGTACGCTATTATTATTTATTTTCTGTTTCTTCTGTAGAAGTTTTGCGTGTATTAAGCGAAAAAATATAATAAGTCAAATGTTGCTTCGTACCCATTTTCATTTACTGTATTTGTAATTTTAAAATTGAAAATATGTAAGATTCGGAAATATTTTAAAGGGGAGATTTATCATAGCGGTTTTGGACATTTTTGTCACTTAATATTTTAATCTGGCGCCAAGCAGAGTAACTTTGCTAATAAAAGCATCGAATAAATGTGAACGATTATCGATCAAAAGATTTAAATAATAGAACTAAAATGATTGAAGTGGCTTAAAATGTCTGATATCATTTCCCTACCAGACTTGTGTGTTGTGTCAAAACTTTTTATTATAAATTGCGTAAAATATCTTTCCAGCTTAGAATCTAAATTCAGCAGTGATATATATATATATATATATATATATATATATATATATATATATATATATATATATATATATGTCCCCTTTATATACAGTAGGGGAATCAGTAATTCAGACATAATTTATTATTTTGTGCTGGAAAGTCATTTAACACCTATGTATGCAGACGCACACATTTGTGATCATTTTATCTCTTACTAAGAACACATGAGGGAATGACAATGCGCTATCCAAGTTACTTGAATCCAGCAGTTTTAAAAATAACTTTCTATTCAATAATCATACTGTAAGAATAAATTAAATTCATGAAATTAATACGTTTTAATTCCTTGTATTTCTCAATCGTTTCAGTGGATGGGAATGCTTATTGGAAATAATATATATATATATATATATATATATATATATATATATATATATATATATATATATATATATATATATATATATATATATATATATATATATATGTATGTATATATATATATCTGTGTGTGTGTGTACATATTTGCAGAGCCGAGATAATTCAATAAGCAAAGTTTCTTTATGTAGCGAACTGAATACTAATTAGAATATATTGAAAAGATAAGCTAATTAAGGTCGTACTTGATATTGACTAATGATATTGTGTCACCGATCTCATTCATTCAAAAGGTGAGAAAAAAAAACAGAATTCTGCAGTATACTTACAATTATTTCGAGAAACTGTCACCTAATGATCAGACGACTTACATTTCGTGCTTCCCGTCAAATTACGCATTTCTTACACTGACATATTTCTGAAGGATTAATGGATTACTTCATTTGTTAATCTGACTGATTTTATTGCTTCATTGTCCATTAAAAATAAAGTTTA
The DNA here is from genome assembly GCA_964036315.1 of Acanthosepion esculentum. Classification (NCBI taxonomy): domain Eukaryota; kingdom Metazoa; phylum Mollusca; class Cephalopoda; order Sepiida; family Sepiidae; genus Acanthosepion; species Acanthosepion esculentum. The sequence continues at coordinate 90,428,304 of OZ038491.1, forward strand.
AACTAATAACTTTGATATATGTATAAATTGTAAAAGAGTCAAGGGAAGATAATTTTTGTACCGCGAAAATTCCTTTCGAAAACATTTAAAAAACATTTCAATTATGATAAAAGCTACCAAAATGTAGAAAAGAGCGTAAATTGTTTTAAAATTGTGCGCCTGAAACTGAAAGCGAATACACAAAATGTAAACAAGGCATGAACTAAGTAAAAGTTAAAAAAGGATAAAATTCACAAATAGAGAAGAAAGAAAATTTCTTGATAAATTCAAATTAGACAGCAATAATATAAGATAATTAATATTGATACTTGTAACTGAAATAGGAAAACAAAACAGTTTGAAGATCAGATCACATAACAGTCTATTCTGGAACAGACAGTACTATATAGGATGGGAAACACCAGTGGAGTGTCTACGTTAAGCCATGTGACATCCAAAAAACCTGCTCGAAAAGATATTCCAATTTACATTTTTAACGTGCACAGTACTCAGTTTACTTGATGATATTAGCGATGAGCTGAATGCAGGATACATGTTTACAAAAGTCTAACCATTTTGTGGATTTTGGCCTGAACAATGTTGAGGATTTTACTGTCTTGGCTGTTAGACGTTAGGCGAAAGAAGTGGGGTTGATGATTACCTCTGGAGTCTGGAAGGATCATTGGCCAGGAAGTCTGAGCATATTGCTATACGACATCTTGGCGGACAAACATTGATTGTTATCCCTTACTGATGCATGGAGTCACAAAAGGATTAAGGGAATTTGTTCCAGTCAATTAAACTGCTTCAATAATACTCTCAGAGCTGATGTCAAACTGTGGTGAAACATTTTCGCTCTGCCATTTGTTTCAGGATAAGAGGTATTTGTGCAGATTCTCTTACTACCTAAAAGCTTCAGTACTTGACAGAATAAATTAGATTCAAATTACCGACCTCTGACTGGAGTAATGACAACTGTAGTACGAAAGAGATATTCGTCCAGAAATAAAAGTTTGACCGTATTACAGATATGCCCGACATGGGGAATATTTCGAACCAGCGGGAAAACCGATCAATACTTGTTGTAGAATATGTGTATCCTTCGAAGTTTGGTAGGAATTTCGTTAGGCACATGTATTAAACACTCAAAAGGTGATGTAAAAGAATCAGGAAGTGTGTGAGCTTATCTTTCAATGTTTTGTGGCAATGAACGCATGTCTGTCTAAACGCGAATATCTGATTTCATATGCGACCAAAGAATTCTATCTGTGACTATTTTGATGGAGGAGTTAACACCAGCATGATTAGAAAAAAAAGAGTACGCTGTAAAGACTCAAGAACGAAGTCGACCGATGTTGGTGTTACATACATTATTCAAGTTGCCGTCAGGAGTATGGATTTTCATCAGCTTCAATGAGGGTTAGATATAAATAAAAGACAGCAGGACAACCACAGTAGTACGAGGTAAGTGAAGGGATGAAAATAACTGGTTGGGTGGCAAATTTGAGAGGGAGTAAGAAGATGAAGGCAGCCATATTGAATTCCGAGCAACTGCTGATTGAAATCTGTTCTACCTATGAAGAACATATCCCAAAGAATTTTACAAGACACTCTTATTCGCACTCTCTCTCAGTCTCTCTCTCTCTCTCTCTCTCTCTCTCTCTCTATATATATATATATATATATATATATGCGCTATATTTCTGTTTAATGAAAGTGGACTGACACATTTAACAAGTTATACGTGCTTTTATGCACCAATTATTAAATAAAGTCACGATAGCAATTAACATTAGAGTTCCGATAAAAACTTGCTGAACAAGCAAAAAGAAGAAAACAGAAATCATGTAAATATGACATAAGAAGAAAACGCCGAGGAAGTCACCCAATATGACAAACTTGTTAGATAAAAATAATTATATCACCAGTAATCGCCAATTATTGGAAAGATACTTATTTTAAAATAGCATTACCATACCAGCGATATGGTAACACTCTTTGTGGGTTAGAACAGACAAGGAGATGTATAGATGGATAAGAGAAAACATTTGCATATTTACAGAAATTAGAATTAGACACCAGTTTGTTCATTTATGTACTGAACACACATTAGTAGATAAGGAAATGAGAAGGGAATTAAGCTTAGGGAAAAAGCGAGAGAAAACTGGTCTGTAATATACATGAAGTCGTTTTGAGAAGCTGGCATCAACTGGCCATATATGTCTTATATTTCGCGCATCTTACCAGACTATCATGTTTCTTATGCTTTATCATGTGTATAATTTATAGCTGCGTCAAAGGCGGATAATAAATTTTTAACGCTAGAAATCTGTTTTATAATTATAATACAAACATAGCATTTCCTATTATATTAGTTAGGTATTTTGAAAAGTTCACCCGATAACCAAAGTCGTTCAGCATAAATACTCAGAAAAAGAGACAATACACAGAATGATGCAAAGCACTGCATTGTTGATATCGAAATTGATTCCCACTGAGGTCTTTGAGATGTTATTTCAATGCCCAGTTGAAAAAGGCCTCTTTAGGAATATAACAAAGGAAACTAGCACTTTCATACAAAAGAAATACGTATTTCATAATTTAGCTTCCTATACAGTGCAAAAAATTATATATATATATATATATATATATATATATATATATATATATATGTGACATGTTTTTAAAGTTGCAAATAGTAATCTCTCAGGTACATACATATATATATATATATATATATATATATATATATATATATATATATATATATATCAATTATGCAGTGCGTATTCAATTTATATAACGTAAATCATTCATACGAAAAACAAATAATTACCCTAATTATGTGCCATATAATTAGCTTCATTATTTGTTTTTCGTATGAATGATTTACGTTATATATATATATATATATATATATATATATATATATATATGTAAATTTAAAATATTTTCTTATGTTTTCGACTCAAAATTCCATATCTATTACGCTGTAAAATTGCTGTGAAGGTAAGTGTCATGACTTGTGGTTGAAAAAGAAAATGATCATTTGAAAACAGCGATTTCTGTTTCGTTCCATAGACTGTTTACTAGATTAACGAACATTTTAGATTCAAACTTTCTAGTTAAATCTTTATCTAAAAGTGATACCCCACTTCGATTGTGCCCCCTCCATACATTTTCATACCTCTTTTTTTCAATTACTACCTCCCTTTACCCCACTGTTTCCATTTCCAACCCACGCCCTCATTCGATTTTCGTTTTAAATATTTTCTTTGGATACACTTTTTCTTACATTGCACACCTTAAAATTTTGCGAGATCGACTCTTAAGAGCTGTTTTTAGATAACCCATCTTGGTCCAATAATTCCACTTAAGGCTTTTCACTTGTAATCTCTTGGTGGTGAGTCGTTTTTGTATTTTATTTTGGAGCTTCTAATTTTGTTTGTTATTTCTCTAGTAGCACCAATCCGATGGAATTTTTCAGCTCACAAGAGCGAACAGATTAGCCGTCAGGATTAACTCAAGGAAGAGTAACCTAACACTTTATCATGAAGAAGAGCTGATGTGTTGGTGCAGCTGCTAGACAAAGGTGATCGTTAATCTCTGACTTGAAAAGTTTTAAATGGGAGTAGCGGAGATGAGAAGAGGATAATATTGAAAGTCGGAAAGATTTTGTTGAGAAAATGTAAAAGAATAATGCCAGATGAGAAAAACAGGAAGAACAAAATAAAGACATCGGGGAATAATATGAAAAAGAAAGTCACGTGAAGAATGGAGAAGAAAAGAAAATGAAAGAAAATGGTGTGAAAAGAGGAAGAAAAGAGACTAAAGAGTTAAGAATGAAAAATAATGTAAAGTGGAAGACGTTAAAACTGTCGGCAAACAGAAGAATAAAATATTATAGATTAAGAAGATTGAGAGAAGAATAAAGAAAGATGGAAGCAATATTTGGGAAGATCATGAACAAAGGAAACAATATAAACAGATAAAATTTAAATTAAGTAAAAAGCATGAAAGTGAAAGTGAAAGATCTGTACTCGATTGAGTAAACACGGAAGGTGTTAAAGGATAAAAGTAAGCAAATCTCAATTTCTTCACACACCTATATTTTTCTAGGATGTCTCTGCTTAGAAGATATCAATCTAGATTTTTTTTATTACAAGTGTCTTTTCCCAAGGTTTATTCGTCTTTTTAGACATACGAAAAACCTTTCTGTTAATTAATAAGCAACTAATTTTTCCGCTTTTTATAAACAACATACTTTTACTTCGTTTCCATCTCGTAACATTGTAATATTTTATCAGTTATCACCTGGAAAATCAGCAAGTAAACTTAATCACTATTGCCCGACAACTTTCATTTCTGATTTTATTCGCTCCATAACATATTCGGTTAAAATCATTAAGCCTCATATTTTGATTAATTTGCGAACCTTGAATAGAAAAGTAGGTAAAGATCAATCTCTGTTTCGTAAAATCGATTGTCATTTTTGTATGAAAAAAACAAAAAACAACAACAAAAAAACTCAGCCAAAGAATTTAAATTAAGAATATATATTTTGTTGCTGCATTTCAGGTAAACATATATCTATATATGTATATCATTCATATATCTTTATATTTACTAGTAGGCTTTGCCTGCTCGCTATCGCTTCACAAAGTAAGATATATTTACTACTTGGAATTTTGAAACAAAAATTTTAAATGAACATTTCATTCATAAATTGGCCTGTTATAGTTAAGGAAAGTTTTACAAATAGATGCCAACTTGTTGAAGGCCAAGTAAAATGCAAATTTCAAACACTTTTCTGCACTATATAAGAGGACCATAACTATTTTTGATATGAAAATCAAAACAACCCTCGAATACAAAAACAGTAAGGAAGGACAGTTAATTAAGGGAATAAAATTTTTAAAAAATCAATATGTAAATTAGTTAAACCTGAAGAGTGATAGTGCCTAGAAGTAGATAATATATAATGCAAATGTCGAGGTTTTAGTGTGTAACTCGATCTCTCGGGAAGTTTACACACTTGGCGGGCATAAGGATCCGTCCCTGTGTTGGTAGTATCACGGCACTAACCAGCTAAGACCAACTTTGACTAGCTTTGACCGGCTTGGACAAACAAAGACCAACGGCCCGAGTGGAGAAACTAGGGTTAAAAACTGACTTTGTGTCACAATCTGACACAGTTGGGTCAAGTAGATCTCCACTCTCTCGAGTGGTTTAACAATCTGATATTTACCGGGTACAGGAATTCATCCCTGCGCTGATAGTATCTAGGTTATTGATGAGCTTGGACAGGCTCTGACGAGCTAAGGCCAGCGGCCCGAGTGAAAAACTGAAAAAAAAACTGATTTTGTGTCAAATTACTATAGAGTTCACACGTTTATTTATCATCTATCAGTTCCGCCCCTGTCGTGGGACAGAGTGCGACTCAGTTGCGGCTCCGTCGAAGGACAGAGGAGCAACTGAAGGAAAATCATACTGTGAGGTGCCCAGGTACTCGAGGGTGCACCCTCTCATTGCACCAGTTGTCACCCATTAATTTGGGAAGGGTTCAAGAAAGGATCTGCAACCTAAACAAATGCCTATTCTTTATATAGCTGGTCAGCATCCTGTAGTTGACAGCTGTACTTTTATAACGGGAGAAAAACAAGGAATTACAAAAATAAGTGTCTTAATCTAAAAGATCAGTTCTAGGAATGCTTCTTTTTTGTAAATTGTCAGATAGACCTGAACGTCGTATTAGAATCATTGCTAGATATAAGATTGATATTGCCACACTCTCTGAAACACGACTAAATGATGAAGATTATTTAACTGAAATAGGATCTTGTTATACTTTCTTCTGGAAAGGGTGAAATGCGTGATGGAGGCTTTGCCATGAAAATTATCCTAGTTAATTTCCTAGAAGACTCTCAAGGCTTTAGAAATAGAATTATGTAAATAAGTTTTCTTCTGCCAAATAATCGTTACATGACTTATTTCCGTCTATGATCCCACTCTTACAAGCAACAAAAAATGACCCTGGCCTATTGATAAGACTTTAGGACAATACTGACGAAGATACCTGTAGTTGATAAAAATCTACTTTAATGTAGGTTAGGTCAGGATTATAACATCTGAGATTCTTTGGACAAATATGGTCTTGGCAGGATGAACAGTAACTGACTCTTGCTCCTTGAATTATTCACTCAGTTTGATCTTGTTATTTGTAACTCTTTCTTTAATCTAAAATATCCATAAAGTAACCTGAATACAGCCCGTGTCCAAGCATAGTCACATCCTTGACTATGTAATCACTCGTAAACGTGATATCCAAGATATTTGTTCGGTGGGAGCTACGGGACTGCTGACTGTGGTACTGAGCATATCTGAGAACGAAATTAAAACTTCGGGTTAGGTGTAAAGTTAGTTGGAATGGTGTAAAGGTCTCTAAGCGTGTGAATGTCTCTAAGCTGAAGGGTCCCAAAGTGAAAGAGAAACTTCAAAGAGTCTCCGAGAGAACCAATTTTGATGGAACTTGGGATCAGTTTAAGACCAGTGTCTATCAGGCGAGTGCTGAGATTCTTGGCTATGTTGAATATAAACATCGGGATTGGTTTGATGAAAATGATCTAAGCTTTTGGAAGTCAGGAACTAAGCACAACAGAAGTATTTTGGTGCATCTGAGACTTGTATCAAGTGTTTGTTAACTTGACAATGACCTTTGATACCATCAACCCCTCTACTGGTTTCAACGTCTATTTTGCTTTAAGTGAGGATTTTCAAAACTGTGATGTTGGCATTTATCTTCATTCCACGACAAATGAGGTTTTTGATCTTAGACGATTCAACACTCGATCTAAGGTTCTCCAACTGGTTATTTTTTAACTCCTGTAGGCTGATGATACTGATCTTGATGCTCACAATGAAGATGATATGCAGTTGATAATGGGCCATTTCTCGGAGGTATAAACTGCTTTTAAGCTAACCATCAATCTGAAAAAGATAAAAGTCATGTACGTCCCTCAACCTGGACTATCTTACATAGAGCCCAAAATCTTTGTTAACGGATCCAGGCTGGAGGTAATTAACACTTTTGAATACTTAGGCAGTTCACACTCTAGGGATAGCTCGCTCAGTGCAGAAGTGAATTACCGCATTGAACAAACAAGTCAAGCATTCAGAAAATTTGAAAAGAGATTATGGTTTGATCGTAACATCGCTTTAAGCACAAAGATTGTTCTAACCAACCTTTTATATTCGACTGAAGAGAGGATCCCCTATCGAAAACACATTAAGATCTTAAAGCTTTCACCAGCACTGCCTGAGATAAATCTCGAAGATCAGTTTGCAGTCTTGTACACCAGACACAAAAGTCCTTCAGCGCGCAAACATAGCCAGCACAGAGAAACTATTTCTCTGTGATCAGATACGCTGGACAGGTCATCTGACCCGTATGGAGGATGGCAGATTGCCCCAAAGACCTTTTTATGGTGAGCTGGTACAGGGTCATTGACCCTCTCATAAACCCCAAAAAACGTTTAAAGGATGTAGTTAAATGTAACTTAAAGACACTTGGCATTAATGTTGAAGACTGTGAAACTGTTGCTGGAGAAGAATCCGGATTGAGAAAGTTGATTTGGGAACACTGCAACACTTTTTAGCAGAAGAGAAATGAGCATTCTAACAAAAGGCACGCCATTAGGAAGGAGGAAATAGAACCAGTCCCAGGGCTATTAGTACACCAACGCATATATCGTACTTGTGAAAAAGTTACCCTTTCGACTGCTTGTTTTACCAATCACGTGAGATCAAAGCAGAGATGTCAGGTGCAAACTCATGTGAATGCTACCCTATCAGAAAGACCTACAAGTTACTTATGCGAGTTTTGTGACATGGTTTGTAAGCCTATTGCTGGACTCACATCACAAGTTTCCAACATAGGTAACACAAACACATTTCATGTTTCCATGTATGTACGATAGGTTGTAAAAGTGAAGCTGACCTTAATCTCTTACGGACCCATAGCATAGCATTAGCTCGGGTTTAAATGATGGAAATAATAAAATTCTGAATGAAAAACAAAGCAAAAAGAAAGCTACCAGGTGAAGAAACGGTCTTCTTCTGCAGAGAAGTGACAATCATCTATGTATGTATGTATGCATCTATGTATAAGGCCACTTTCCTTTACTAACATGCTGAGCGGGACTCACTCCGTGATTTTTCTTCGTGATGTCACTTGGACTGACATCTTTAACCTCCCAGTTGAAAATTTGCGCCACTGAGATTTCTTCTTTGGTCAAAGCCGTCATGGACGCTTTCATCTCTTCTAAGAAATACCAGATGAAAGCCAGTCTTCTCCATGGTTCACACCAGCATGCTCGGTCGTCATAGCACACAGGAACCACACAGCTCTCGTTACAACAAGCGCTTATTAGTTTCTGCTCGTAATAAATGTAAACAAGTCTCCGAAGGAGTTAAATCCCTGTTTGCCGAGAGCATGAGGAAACGCATAGCCTCTAACAGCTTTGGCTATCGTGATTTCCGGCGGCTCTCTAATAGGGTATTAAATAAATGCAAGGTCTCTACTTCTCCCCTCTTCAATCGATTTGAGTTAGCATTATGCTTTTCCCGTAAATTATGTTCAAACTCTACTCTTGATTCATCTAGAGTATCACCGCCTAACATCTCACTTAGAAGTGAATCTGTATTGAGTCAGGTATATAAGCCGTTCCTTGGTTTCTGCTATCATCTCTAACCTAGACCCCCACAAACATGCGGACCCAATGGTATCCGTGTAAGTCATTACGGTGTGTCCTCCCGAACTGGCTCCTTTTCCCTCTAAACTTCATAATAAATCCGCCGCTGCATCCTGCTTTCCTGCCTGCTGGAAGTAACTGTCTGTTGTTTCAGTTTTTAAGAACTCTGATGAACCGCCCGACCTTTTCAACTATCGGCCTATTAGCTTTCTACCTCTTTTTGAAAAACTTCTAGAAGTCCTAGTCAGTGCTGAATTGGTTCCTTATCTCACACGACAAGCAATATGGCTTTCATTTCTCCAGGTGAGTCTAGATAAAAACGATGAAGCTCGGGCTGTAACATTTGACATCTTAAAAACCTTTGACATGGTCTGGTATACAGATCTTCTTCACAAGTTGAAAAATTTGAAATGATCTAGTCTTTCCTATCAAATTGCGAAATGAAAGTTATCCTGGAAACTTGTCTGTCCCTGTGTACTATAATGTGATGTGATGTGATGTATGTAGGTATCTACCTATCTATGTATGTAGCTATGTATACATATATATATCTATGTATGTATGCATGTATGTATCTATGTATATATCTATGTACATGATGCGACGGGTAAATTGTCATTTTTTAATTTGGCGCATGCGCGTTGTTTGTTTTTATTTTGTCAACTGCACAGTATAGTAGGGTCATTTGGGCACCGTTTGTGAGAAAAATAACTACATGACGCAGTGTCACTCTGCCATGAATTTGGAAATGGCTTGCCATAAATTTGGAAATGGCTTGCTCATATAGGAATATTTTAAAAATGTTTGGGTGTCAATCTGAGGATAGCTCAGATGTTTCAGAAAGCGTTGATCTAGTCTAATGGTGATTACGAAGGTTTTTTGGAGTGATCACTAGTGATGCCGGCTTTGTGTCTCCATTTATCTTTCTGCGGGTCATCAGACTCAACACGGAAGCCTAAGCTTAAGTGTCTTGTGGAGGTAGAGCTGCCCTGGGCTGCTGGAAGACCCTATGTCTGGTGACAGGACTCTGCACCATACCACACAAGCAGGAGAACTCAATCATGGGTGTTAAACAATATATACGACAGCATCACCCCTTACATCTGGCCGCCTAACTCCCCAAACTGCAACCCTTTGACTATTATGTGTGGAGAGCAATTGAATAAGAGACCAACAATTCTCCTTGTAACACCAAAGATGAACTGAAGGCAAGAACTATGGCAGCATTCACCAACTTTAACAAGGAGACTGTCCAGAATAGCTGCAGGGGATTCCGAAGTCATCTGGAGGCCGTGGTTGGAGACAATGACGATTTAATTAAATAAATTTACTCTTTAGTATTTGAAGATATTTTTGTGTAATTTTGGTAAATATATCTGTTAAGATGAGATTTCAGTGTTATTTTTCATTTTTGCGTAATTTAGTAAACAATTTATCCATCGCAACCTATGTGTGTGTGTGTGTGTGTGTGTGTGTGTGTGTGTGTGTGTGTGTGCGTTTGTTTGTAAAATTATGGGAGAAACAGAATCTAAATGATTCATGAATTTGCGTCCTTTTACTGATCCGAGATTAGTTTACTTTTTCTTGGTCCCATCTATCTATCTATCTATCTATCTATCTATCTATGTTTCTCTCTCTCTCTCTCTCTCTCTCTCTCTATATATATATATATATATATATATATATATATATATATATATGTGTGTGTGTGTGTGTGTGTGTGTATGTATATATACTCACAGGCATAATGTCTTTTACATTTTTGTTAGCAGTAAATCAATAACTTACCTAATCAGTTGATCACTCAGTCGACCAAAAAAGTCGTTACATGTCATTGACTCTGATATGATCTTGTGTGATTAGGAATCTTCTCCAATTGCCTGTGAAACTGAACAAATAGATAGCTTTTCCTTATCCTCCAAATCAATGATGTTATTTTTCGAATAATCCAATCGATTTTCTTCTACGTTCTGTCTTCAACCTTTTGACCCTGTTAGTAGTCAACGAGACATTACTGACCGGCAATGGTCAACTTGATGTAGCATTTCGGAAAAAAAAAATGAATAGAAATGTCGTGCAACCATTACAAATAATGATGTCTCCTAAAAACTAGGCTGACCATCTTCGCTGCCTCATCCTGATCGATCAGTACCATTAAAAAATGATACATAAAATTAAAAACCATAGCGTTCGAGACTTACTAAAGAGACTTACTAAAGAGACTTACTAAAGAGACTTACTGTTTGTTGTAAGTATTGAAGTATCATACGGTGAGTGTCTCTTGAAATTGACTAATTTCAGCTGAAATAATTTGGGCAAGTTTTGTGATGAATGACAGTGTACTTAAGACTGTAAGAAAAGAAAAATGAAAGAGGCTGTTGAAAGGCCACGATACAAATTAAATGTTAGCGTGAATCTATTGTTAACAGTGTTAGTATATTTACATTGTAAATTAATAAATTTATAAATGGGATGCATCAAGGCAAAATGTGATATTAAACGACGCCGTTATTGGCTGTAAATATATATTATAAATATATATTATAAATATATATTATAAATATATATTATAAATATATATTATAAATAAGTACTTTCCAAAGTAATTTGTTGGAAATCTGGAATTCTATTCAAGAATTGGCTATGACCAATCGCTACTTAAATATGTAAGGAATAGAGCTTAGTTTAGCTTTTTGTATACCACCAAATATATACGATAAGAAATAAAAAATTGAACTTCTGGGACTCAATGATGAACTTTAGCTGGATAATGAGACACTCACAAGGCATATTGAAGGTAAGAGTAACCTACCTATGAGTTTGTACACTAATTAATGCTAATATATACATGTTAATTTATAA